>JAAGNO010001215.1:14353-26903 GCA_033439905.1 Ceryle rudis
TTTCTGATGCCACTAAAGGAAGCAGAATAACTATACTGTAAACTACATATAATGCATGTTTATACAGGGCTGTAAAGCCATTCTCTGTGTTTTATTAAAACCCACCTACATTTTCTGTCAAGACTACTGAGTATTCTTTATGTACAATTTTATGGTATTTTTGCATTTCTTAGACATGCTATAAAAGCTACAAAGTACAGATTTCACAGATTTTGTAATGGATAGTATGCTAACTAGCCATAAATAATATTCTCTTACATAGGACAAATGTTGCATCAGTTTAATAATTTAGTTGTAAACTTTAATGGCTGTGTGCGATGCTGTTAGCAACAATTTTGGCAAACTCACTATTACAGTGATGGCCACTGCTGCACAATTGCCTAGAACAATGCAAAACCCTGTACTCTCATCAAAGATTATAGCTGCTATTGCAGTCTGCTACAGTTTTGGAAAGTCTAAGCAAGGGTAATTTCCAAATGGCTGTGGTTTCGTTACTTTGTACCTTTATGTTAGCACAGAACGCAAGAATTTCACAAAAGCCCTCCCAGCTCTATCTCTTCGCAGAGACCCTATCCATTTGGACTAGGGTAGTGCTGATAATATTCCCTTGCTCCAAAGGGTAAATTGTCTCCCAGCTAGACCAGTCTGAAACCACAACAGTGCTGCACAAATCTAGCTGTACTAGCTAGCAACACCCTTGTTCATGACTACTGTCCCTCTTCTGTGGAATTAATCAGAGAAAAGTTTTGATTTGAGTTTGAAACCTGAGCGATATATATGTTCTTATTTAGTGGACTATTTTCCTCATAGGCTTCAAGCAATGAAGTCAATTTTCCTCTCAGTCCAAGCTGTCCAGTACGTACTTTACCGCTGCCATTCTACTCAGGGCATCCTAGCTTGAAATGCCATTGAAGAATGTGAAAATGTCCTCAGGGTCCATCATAGCTCACTGCCAAGATGAAGCAGAGGCCTATCAACAGTTTGAAGCAAAATCCTTCTGGTTTCATCACAATGCAAACTCTTGCTAGGGCAGATTGCAAGGCAGCATTGTTCACTGATTACTCAAACCTTATGACAAATCAGGGTGGCTGAGCTTGATGTTTACAACTTACCACATAGCTACAGATGTATTTTTTCATATTTTTAAACATCATTTAAAGACATAATATCTCCTTACTGTAAAATGGCAATTAAAATGAAAGACATAGGTGATCTTGAACACTTCAAAATCTCTTAATTTAGGGTTAGAGGCAGTGATTTTATCATCAGCCTCTCTATGTGACAATGAAGGATGAACCTGAAATTTAGGAATAGCCTGGCAACTGTTCTGTGTCACTTGTGTTTAGGGAAGAGTCAAGGGAGAGCCAGCTGTATTCCTACAACCACCAATTTCAAAAGTTCAAATACTGAGGGTTAGGCCCCACAACAATTTAAAATGTTTTAGAATGTAAGATTGTCTAGTCCAGTCCTTTTATTTGCCTACTGGCTTTTAGTCTTATACTGGCTTTGTATTTCCCCAGCTTTTCTCTTTAGCCTTGAGAGCTAGAAAGATATTCTTGCCTAATCATTTATCTTTATGAAACTGTGAGACTAAGAGGCACTTCTTAAAATAGTACTTCTTTTTTTTTTTTTTTACTGCTGAGCCCTACATAGGAATATGACAAAGTCACAGTCTAATTCTCACCGAGTAAATTTATTTTGTGTTATAATGCCCATCATCATATGGGAGTCCTGACATTTTGCTTATGAGGTAAAGTACTGAGCTATTGCACTGAGTGAAGATCAGTTACTCGTCAGTGGAAGTCCTCTGTATCCATTTAGTCTGAATAGCTTTTTATTACTTTACTCTGTTTTTCTTCTCACATAGTTCTTAGTCTGGAAATTCTGTCTACTTAGGAGTCCTTAAGAGAGAGATGTCTGTTATTTGGGTTGAAATCCTGTGACGTCAATGGAAAAAAACCACCCATTATTGACTTCAGCTGGGTCAGGATTTTTCCCTTGTGGTTTAGGAATCTATTGATTTTAACTAGGGCTGTAGAGCCATACATAAATGAGAAACAAACTGCAGAAAAAGGAGCAAAGGATCAAACTCCTCCCCAAAACAAAATCCCTGAGTGTCTCTGGACTCACCAACACCTGCCTCATGATCTCATGGACACATCTGCATTTCTCTTTAGAGAGGAGACACAAGCACGGCACAGCACAAGCTATTTCTTAGTTTTGTGATAAATCTTGTAAATAAGGTCCCTATGTACAGCTATAATTACCCCTCAGCTGGGGGCACGAGCTTTTGAGCTTTCTTGTAGCATCAGTCTTACTGGGTACTAGTAGACAGATGCAGCCCTGCATGCTGATGAAGAGTCATGTATCAGGTACTTTTGAGTAGCTTCTAAACTGGGAACTTGCTGTTTTGATAATATTGGCCATGAACTTTCCAATACCATAGTTAGTCCAATATACTTAATTGTTCTTGCTCACAGAAACTCTGCTTTCCATTACTGGTGTTATGAAATATTGATGCTTCTGGCAAGAACGCAAGAAGGCAGGTGCTGAGACCTGCTGGAAGGTGTGTGGGGGGGAAGCCCATGACTCTTTATTGTAGAATGGTAGTAAAATCTGTGTGGAGCTTTTGTGTTTTCCCAAGCTAAATCTTTTGAGTGGACTGCAGAGAACAAATTCCTCAACTCAGTATTTGAGAAATTTTTTCCTCTGGTGTCATTCCTTGAGGGAAAGAAACTGTATCTCCATTTGAATGTTGCACTCATTTAAAAATGTTGTGTTCGGGGATTAACATCTTTTTATCAATGGATTGCATTCTTGCTGTCATTGTGGCCATGAGCTCGTTGATGTGAATTAGACATTGCTAAAAGCTGCCGCTCCTATAACGTCCTAATACATGAAATCCAAGAAGGGTCTGCTTGGGAGAAATTACTGCCCTTACTGGGCAGCTCTGTATTTGAAAGACATTAGCCAACCTGTTAGGTCCTCGAGTAATTCTTTGTTTTCTATAAAAGCAGTAGGTTGCTGTTACATTAATGATCAGGTTAGGACCTGCCAAGATCTATAAGGATCTACTGCTCCACCTTGTGGTCTGAAAAAAGTTTTCCAATAGTTCTGCTACGTAGAGTGGTGTGTCAGAAAAAGTCCAGACTCTCCTTTTTTATTAAAGCAAAGTTTGACTGGAAATCAGTACCATACTTTTCCTTGATAGGGACCTTAAGGGCAAGTAATGTGTTGTCACCTTTAGCATGCTTCAGGATAGACATTGCAGGATGTGTTTGATTACAGAAGAGAGAAAGAGAAGTTAAATCAGTGAAGAGTGCTATTCAGAACACATAGATCAGAAGGTGCAGAATAAATTATAAATAGCCAGCAAAAAATAGGATACACAATACTCGTCTGCTTTTTTCTCTGTGTATGCTAGGCCCATGGTAACAGCTAGTCTGTGTGGTCAGTGAGGCAGCCAGATAGGATGTAATCTTCTGTGCTGCCCCTGAAAATCAGCAGCTTCCCACAGTTCTGAAGATTTCAGTAAAGATTAACACTATGCAATTACCTGGCCACAGTCCTTCCTGTACATCAATGCTACAAAAGCCGCTTCTCAAACTAACAGGAGTGCTGTAGCAAGACATGTCTTTTTACTCACTCTGTCGCTAGTTGCAGTGCTTGGAAATATGTGATATTCTTCTCCAGTTCTGAAATAAAGACTCTTAAAGGAGTAATATTATTCTGCTGTTGAGATATCACAACCCCTGTGTACTTCAGTGGGGTGGGACCAAACTGGCACCGCTCTTCTGATGCTGGGCTTGTTCTAGGGAAGCAGTTTATAACAAAGCAGTCCAAAAGGCTTTATATTTGTACTGTTCAGGGCGTGCTGGATCCTGAAATTAGTGTGTATTCTTAATATTAATAGCCAAAAAAAATAGCAACCAGTTAATACCTACGTTAAGAGCATAGCTTCTGCAACCACTTGCACTTTTGGAAGTGAGTGGATGTGCTCATAAAGCCTTGAAGAGTAGGAGCACTGGAAAAATGACCATGTTATATAAAAAGACAGTGTATAATAAGGGCAGCTTGTCTTGCTGCATACCAGCAATTGAATGCTAGTCATAAAAAACACAGCAAAAGACAACTACCTGCCCAATCCTGTCCGAGCTTTGTTTAGTAATGTTATCACAGAATTCCATGCATTGGAAAGTTGTTACTGTGCTTTGAATGAGTGTGAGTATAAAGAACTATGTGGCTTACATAGCCAGACCTCCCTGCTGACACTTTATGTTTCTGAATGGTAGACCGTGGTTCTCAAAGTGGCGTACTGAGCTGTCACCTTTGCCATGCTTCAGGAGATTGCAAAACTTAGAGAATAGGGGAGAGGAGGGAAGAGTGAAAATAAAACAAAGGATAGCTTTGATAAGTAGTTTAGAAGTTTTTTTCTATGATCTTTGTAGAGAATAGTATGTCACAAGACAAGGAAAAATGTTTCCCTCCACCCTGCTTCCTCCCACGTCCTTCCCCCTTCTTTATGGATTAAAGGTTTCAAAATCTGAATGGCTGAAATTAAGTATGTTGAGTCTATACAGAAGTTAAGATGCTGAATTATGCTACAGTTACCTCTCCGGAATTTCCATGAGAACAGGGATTGTTCAGCATTACTGGAGGTCTAGGCACTTTTTGGGGCCAATTTCCTGAAGGACTTGGAGTTGCTGATGTGCTTCCCATTAGACGTAGAAGAAATGAAGGCATGAGCTATTTGAAGTTGCTCCTCAGAACTACTCAAAATTCTTTAAACCATTGGTTTCCATTTTAATTCACAGCAGGAGGTTCAGTAATTTGTGGACTGATTTTAATCATCATTTCCCTCCCAGCATATCTAAACACTCACTAAAGCTGTACGTTCCCCCTGATCTTATGTGGAAGTAGTTGCATTAGCGTTGTTTCCTATCACTGTAAATACAGGGAAGAAAGTGTCTGTCTTGAAATACTGGAGCTGTATTCACATATTTACTGAACTGACAGACAGGTTTGTCGTATTTTGCCAAGAGATGAAGGGGCAGTTCTGCCCCAAACCCCATGTGGACCGTGTCTCAATCTCCTTAGGTATTGTGGGTTCTTCAGTAAAGAAGCGATGTTGGTTGCTACGCTCCTGATACGGCCTTTTGATTTTCCAGTGTTCCCAGTGAATTTAATAAAGAGCTTCAAAAGATGTTAGTGAGAAAACAGACTAGAAACAGATGAAGCTTAAGTGCCTGCTGTTTCAGCTTGACTGAGTATCCAAACTCTGAGATCCCTAGCCAAACTACAAGAAGCTCCTGTATCTGTTTTAGCAGATATATATATATATATATATCCTGTTGGAATGGCTTCTAGGGATGCTTCAGTTTCTTGGCAGAACTCAGAAGGACATACAGGAATGAAGGTGTGGGGGGAAAGACCTTAAGCAGAGATTTTAAATTCCGAAACAAGAGAACGAAGTTTACTACTTGATATCTTTCCCGTCTCTTATTTTAGAATAAAGTGATTCTGAGTGGTAATCAAAATGTGTTCATTCCATGCATGCAGAAAGAGTTCTCTCTGCTTTTGTCAGAATGGCTCATTTGGTTCACACCAGTTTTTTTTATTGTCTCAGTAACATGAAGGAGCAAAGGTGGAAAACCAGTTTTGGTGATTGCCTGATTGACTGGAGCACCGCTTAGGTCAGTTCTGAATGCTTGCCCCACATTAATCATAGGATGATCCTTCTAAGGCATAACAGCAACTATGAATCTTGTCTAGAACAATTCTGTGCTTGTATATCTCTAGAATATTTGTAAAACTGTCAATCTAAAGGTTGCTGGAATTTTTCAGGGACAAATAACTTCTCCTCTCAGCCGGATATTTAGCTGAGAGTCCATACAGTGTACCACTTACACACTATTTCGTTGTGTCTCACCCCAGAGTCAGAAACTAGAATGTTAGAACTGATGAAAGGTTTGGGTGAGAAAGATTAATTTCTTATTTATCAGCTATTCATAATGCATTACCTGCATAGGTAGTAGGTGTATGACATAGTAGCTTATAACCCTGCAGACGTTACAGTTCTGAAGATTTACTCTGCAGAGGAGCCAACAAGACATGTAGAGGAGAACAGGGAATTTCAGAGAAGCAGTTGTTCTATGAGCTTGAGCCTAGGTGAGCTCTGTATACACCAGGGGATTAGTAGCTGCTCAAGGAAAGGAAAGAGAAGCGATGAAGTCACATGAGAGCAACTGTGGGCTGGCCACTGAATCCAGCTCTGGGCAAGGAGATACTGTCACGTCACACAGCTGAACATTGTCCCCAACACCACACAATGCCCAGGAGCCTAAAGCTTATGGCTGCAGTGTGGAGATCAGCATAACAGTTTAACCTGTCTGAGGTCACTGGTTTGATGTTCTAACGGGAATTGAAAGCCCTTTATTAGGAAACCAAGATCACTAGATTTGCATGTAAGTTTGACTGATTGATGAGTCAAATTCTTAGCGTAGGCTTTGCAGTGAAATTACTTCAAAGTAGATTTATTATTATCATCATCAGTGCTATTTTGGAATGTAAACCCTAATATTACAAGGCAAAGGTCATCCACCTTTCAAGTGTAAAGTGCCAGATTATAGTTTTTCTCCAAACAGTGATTAAATTGGATGGCAGTCAGATGCTTGGCAAACCGCAGGGGGCAGAGCCTAGTGAAAGGGAAGGTGCTGCTGGCCAGCATCACGGCTTGCTTTTGGTGAAGCAGCAGGCTAGCCGGGCTTGCGGCTCTGAGGGAGGGGGTGCTTTCACCGGTGGCGTTCTAAATGCGTGACAGCTCTTGGCTCCTGGTGTTGGGCTGGCCCTCTCTGGGCATGTTCAGCTGTCTTTGGTACCTGTGCGGTAGACTGCTCAGTCCTGCATTACAGATTATGGAAATATGAATAGGAAAGGGAGCATTATGACATAATGTAAGGTACTTCTGTTTTAAACTGTATAGATTGCTGGTGAACTGTTCTTGGAAGCAAACTATTTCTTCTAGAAATAGTGTGGTCTAAAAACACTTAAATAATGCTTCAGAGGAGATTAAAAGTATGTTTTATGATAGTTGAAGAATTGTTAAAAATATTATCTGTAGCTATTTGTAAATTCATGAAAAGCTTAAGCTAATTTTTATGATACAATAAGTCTCCAGTTACTAATCTGACAATTACATGCTTCCTAATGAGTTCCTTCTGAACATGACTGACCTTGCAAATACTTTGGCTCACAAAACCAAGTACTTTATTGATAGATTCTTTTCCCACAAATTTAAATGGGAAATACTAAGTTTGCATATGACTATGCAGTAAAATTAATACTAAAAGTATATTGTACAAAAACTACAGTAGCTTTGTTAACTAAGACTGAGCATCATCCTCCCCCACTGTGAGCACAGCAGTTAATCATACTAGGCATTACTCAACTTCATTTGGCATCAGTAAAATTTTAGATGTAATCCAAATATCAGGGTAAATCTTTCCCTAAATTGATGAGAGTCTAATTTTAATACTCTTTTTATTCTTTAATTCAGCTTAGCCTCTTACAGAACTGGGAGCACTTAAAAGGTTGAATGTGTTGCAAAGACTTGATTTGAGTATATTGAAGTTGAGCACTTACAGGGAGGGTCATGCAGCTGGGGAGTCTTTTTTTTTTTTTTTTAAGTAGGGCTCTTGGCAGAGATAAGTTATAAAGAGGATATAGCACTTGTGAGAATAGCCAGTAGAAATGACCATAGTTGATGATTTCTCCAGTGACATACCCTGCTTCTTGAAACTCTCACAAATGGACTGCACAAAAGTAAACAGTGCTTTTCCCTTTTCAGCAGTCAAATACATGTAAGTTGTGGTGTTTATTGTCAGCCAAACTGACAAGGTGATGTTTGAGAATTCCTTCTTCTAGAGTGTTGCCTTAGCTGCTTAATGAGAGCTTGCAGAAGTTTACCATCTGTACAGAGCCTCCCTGTCATCTTATAAAGTAGTTTAGAGCACATAATGGGCACATCCTGCTTCCAAGAAGTCAGCGAGGGCAAGGTCTCACCCAGTCTGTTCACGCTAAACTGTCCTGAAAGTTTTCTGTGGCCCGTTCCATGTTATACAGCCCCTGGATCTGTCTCTGCCCTTGTAAGGCATGCAAGTCCTATGGAAGTGGGTAACTGATAGGAAAAAAAAAAAAAAAAAAGAAACTCTCAAGCTTTTCAGATCTTACTAAAGATTGAGGATATTTTTTTTTTTTTTAATAGCAGAAGAATGTTTCCAAAAATCACAGTTGTTCACAGAAGGGTTACATTCTGCCATCTATCTTTGTGCAGAAGTCCCATTGGGGTCTCTCAGCAGGCTACTCCCAAAGCACAGATGTTTCTGGCTATTCTTTCAGCATTTTAGTGCTGCTGGATGCTTCTTACTCTCTAACTTTTTGTTATTATGAGATTGACAAAATACAAACAGGGTTATTGTGGTTTTTTTGTTAACACCACCAGTGCTGTCTCTGAAGTTACTGAAGATAAAAATGTCTGTGTAACTACCACTGGGTGGTGTATGCCTCGTGGAAGTAAAACTCGCTGAAGTAAACGATCAGAGTTTTGTATGTGTGGAACTTCAAGATCTCACCCAAAATCCTGCATGTCTACTTTTTAATCAGGCTATTTCCCTGGAGCTTATCAAAGAAATAAATTCAGGGCTTTGTCTAGTAAGAAAGTAGGGGTGTATATGCATCCATATCCTTGTAAAATTCAACGCTGAATGAAGAATACAGTGTGTATTTATACTTTCTTTCTGAGTCCCTGTAAGTTCTCACGCTTTATTGAGAACCACCTATTTTTACAAGCATGGAAAGGCTCCTAGTGTGTCTGCTGGCATATTAAATTAATCATAGCCACCCTTAGGAATGTAACAGTCCACACATCACCCACATCACTTTTTTCAGAGGTAAAGGGGAGTGCCATTTTCTACCACTTCCATGTTCTTGATGCTGTTGTTCAACATCTAAGAGCACTTGTAAAACCTTTCTGGAAGGATTTTGGAAGCATAACAGTTTCTTTCTGCTAGATAACTCAAGCTATGCTGAAAACAAGTGTTAAAATACTTTAGTGGCTTAGGACTTAAGGCATTGAACATGCTTCCTCCGCACTGCCTATTTTGTATCAATCTGCTGAAAATACTCAAGTTTGTAACCCATATTTGACTATCTGTGTCAAAATTGAGCTCTAGTTAAATTGCTGAGACTGAGTAACTGTTGAGGCTTTAAGAATAAAAAGAAACTGAGGGAGGAAGAGGAAAAGAACCCTTTTCCTTCCACTGGTTTACTTTATACATGCTGTTCAATTCAGCTTTAATCTGTTTTTGTTTTTGGTTTTTTTTCCTTTTATCTAGTAGCTCCTTATAAATATCAAAGGCAAACTGTAACCCTACTGTAAGCAGCTTGTAAAACTTTCTTTGAAGAGCAGGTCTGAACATGCTATACACGTATAGAAATGCTGCCTGATTTGTCTCTTTAGCTTGCTTGGCAATACTACTAATATAATGAAATTAAATTTTCTCCGTGCCTGTTAGTACCCTTATTTTTATTACCTCTTCTATATGGAGATATGTAAGCCAACAGTTATATAAAGTCCATTAGATTATTCTTTTGAGGTAGCAAAAGTTGATCTAGTGCTATACAGGTTCTCGCCTTCAGTAGCAGTGTGAAGATTAAAAAAAAAATTGTTTAAGAATGTCATAGAATCGTGGAATTATTTTGGTTGGAAGAGACCTTTAAGATCATCAAGTCTAACTGTTAACCCACCACTGTCAGGTCACTATTAACCCATGTTCCTCAACACCGCATCTGAACAGTTTTGAAAACTCTCCAGGGATGGGGGCTCAACCTCTGCCCTGGGCAGCCTGGGCCAGGCCTTAACAATCCTTGCGGGTAAGACCTATTTCTTCATGTCCAACCAAAACCTCCCCTGGAACAACTTGAGGCCGTTTTCTCTTGTCCTATTGTTTGTTCCTTGTGAGAAGAGACTGACCCCCACCTCACTTCAACCTCCTTTCAGGGAGTTGTAGAGAGTGATAAGGTCTCTCCTCAGCCTCTTTTTCTCCAGGCTAAACAACCCCACTTACATCTGTGACTTAGGACTGGAAAGGTATCAACGAAATGCAGCAGTATCCCATAGCTCTGCACTTTGCCTCACGTTCTTTTTGTCTTGTAGGAACATTTACCCACAGAGCAAACAAGCTCCTAAACCTATTTTGGAAGAGAAGGGAGTGAGTTGGCTTGAAACTCGCTGAAGTACTTCTAGACCCTGAATCTCTTAGAAAAGTTTCTACTAAATGAAATTTATATGTCCAACATGGGAGGCAATGGATGGAAAATTTTTAAGATGCCATAGAGACAGATGTTGTAAAGAGGAGAAGGAGAGCTGTTAACCTGTCCCTGGCCATTCCCCACTTCTCAGTGCAGGGTCTATCCTGGAAATTCTGTCATGCCTGAATATCACTAGCTGATGCGCTGTTGGCCATACTCTCTCAAACAGTGTAGAAAAAGAAACACAATCACATGATCTAAATATGATTAAACTTCATTAAGCCAAACAAAGTCAAACAGTCAAAATTATTCTGTCCCCCTGTCAAGCCACAGCTGTTGTGTCTCTGTCCAGGTTAGCTAGCTGATGTCCTCCATGAGAACACCTCTTTAGGAAAAACCCATTGTTGATGGGTTTTGACCATCAGGATTATCCCGTCTTGCAATTTATGGTAAAATAAGTCTCTTAAGTGCCGGTAAAATATGTTGTGATATTAAGTATGTGTTCAAGAATGACATCCTAGGTATTGATTGAGATGCTTTATATTGGGGTTTGTTGTCTGTTGAAGAGCAGAGTAAATGAGTGTTTATAATCTCTGAATCAGTCAGCACTTCTCCGTTGTTTTGTAGACTTTGAGAGCATAGGGTGTCTCTTCCTTTCTAAAGGTCTCATTTCGCTAAGATTGTATGGAAGAATTGGGACAGGGTTTTCACCAAGATGTGCCTCTTGTAGCTGTGAAGGAGTTAACTTTCTCTACACTGCAATTTGGAAGTGTTTGAAATAAAAGATGCTAATGAAGACCCAGGTTTCTTTAGCTGAACTGACATCAGATAATAAATACATGGAGACTAAACAAAATGCACCAGAGTTGCGGACTATTACCTCCTGTACCTGAGCTAGCCACAAGTTATAAAGGAAGCAGGTTAGGAAAAAAAGTGAATCAAAATGCAACAGAAAAGAGTTCAGGCACTCTGGGTGTCACCTTGTGCAGCGTGAGGTAGGGGAATATATCTCTTCCTCCAAAAATGGCCAGATGACCTGAGATCTGGCAGTGGTGCACATACAGTGAGTGGCATGAAGGATGCTGCAGCTGCACCTGACACCAGTGGAAGCCTGCTGGGTTCATGATGCATTGTGCTGCTGTAGCATGAGTTCCCAGAATTATTTCTGGACATAATGAGGATGGAGGTTATTTTTCAGTACAAACTACTTTCTTCAGGCTGTCTGGGTGGTGAGCAGAGAGATTTTCTGACTCCTCTCAGAAGTTTTGGAGGTGCCTAACTAGACCAAGTTTTTCACTACCAGCCCTTTCTGGTATCCTATTAACTTCCAATGATGTATGTAAATCCATGTCAAATAATAGGATTTCCCTATCCTGCATTCCTCTTTTCATATGAAGCAAGTATTTTATGCTACAAGTGTGAACCATTAGCCTTTAGCACCAGGCAACCACATTATCAAGACATACATAACTATCTTACAGAACGTGCTTTCTCTCCAGCCATTTTTCTGTCTGTATGGCTAACCATTTACACAAACAGTTCTCCATCTGCTAGGCAGGGTCTGTTCTTCCTGTGTGTGATTTGAAAGCACCCCAGGCACCTGCCCCGCTTGCAGATGGTGTTACTCCATCACAGTGTGGAGTCATCACTGACAACACAGCCTACTGCAGGGACATGAAAGGGGATGAGGGAGTTAAGGTCTTCCTGGAGATGTGTCAGACGATCTGAGCTAACTGTAGTTATTGACAGGGTAGTAGTGGTGTTTGGTGTGTGTTTTGTTTCGGGTTTTTTTCTGTCGCTGTCATTGCCAAACTGTGCAGGAGGTGAGATTTTCTTTGTAACAATTCTCCTACCTACTTTGGAGGGGGGCAGAACCCACAAACTGAAGGATGGAGAGCAAAAATACTGATCTCCCGTTTAAACTGCCCCCAAGAAACCCTTCAGTGGCCCAGTGCTAACTTTTCTAGATGCCGTTTTCCTGCTCAGGTGGTTTTGGTTTAGGGTTGGGATTTTTGTCTCTCTTAATGTTATTTTTTGCGAACAAAAAAGGTGTTAAGAGGGCCGAAGTGGCAGGAGGAGGCAAATAACGCCTGTGCTCAAAACTAAGTTAAACTCGGAGCGGTGTGCGAGCAATCCTTACCGTGGGGGGTTCGAGCGGCACTGCGGGAGCGGCTGCACCCGGTGCTCTCGAGCCGGAGCCGTGGCGAGTGCCCCGCTCGCCGGGACGCGCGGGGCCAGGCGG
>JAAGNO010001216.1:0-20979 GCA_033439905.1 Ceryle rudis
GAGAAAAAAAAGAAGGAAAAAAAAAAAAGTATGGAGAAACCCATCCTTTCACAAATATGCTTGTAACCACAAGAGGAAAAGGCAGAAAGATAGTCTTTGGACTAGGGAGTTTGCTGCCTACATGTAACTCTTGCATCTTGGATGCAATTACAGACGAGCAATTTGGGGCACAAAGCACAAATGGGATTGAGGTTATTGGATGTTACTGCCACTTATATATGTAACACACACCGAAAGATCACATCAAAAGAATGCTAGGCTTGCAAAGTTCACATCCTGAAAAACTAGAAAATTAATATTGCCTGTGAAAAAGTAATTCAGCTATCTTACATACGTGCATTATGCTACAATCCTTGACTGTATGGTCACATACTATCTTTTCTGTAACTCCCCTGCTTTGTTCAACACACAGGACAGACAGTGCTTAATCAAAGAGCAGCTATTCCATGTTTTGTTTTCTTCTTTGCATTATGCAGGCAAGGACTTGTTTATTGCTTACTATTCAAATCCAGCTCTGAAGACAAAATTAATAATTTTCTCGTGGGCTTTTCTATGCTGCTGATCACTATAATATTACAAGTGCTTCACAAACATTAAGAATCTTATCTTCCAAACACCCATAAGAGGTGAGATGAAAGTCATTATCCTAATTTTACAGATGGAGAACAGAGAGGCAGGGACATTAACATAAAAAATATCCACTAATTTTGAATGTCAAATAGAAAAGACATCAGCTTGTTTTGTTTTTAAACAAAACTTAGCTTTTTTCTTGCATCACTGACTGTACGCAGCAGAATTCCTACTGACTTTCTCAGCAGCTGGGGATGCCTAGGATTTGCAAGCAAAGCTCCAGGACCTCAAAATGAGCACTCCAAAAAGAAACCAAAACCAAACCACCAAACAAACAACAAAACAGAAAGACAGTGGCTGCTAATGAAAACTTTGTTTTAAACCATTTGCCCTGGACTGGGTGAAACACAGATAGAAGCCAGTTCTCGATAGCTTTCAACCACCTAAAGCTCAAAACCAAATCACCTAAAGCTCAAAACCAAATCATCTTTGCTTGTCTTGTTCTTCTATTTCTTGTGAAATCTTCCAACTTCTGCAATGAAATGATGAAGGAGAACTAGAGATGATGCTTCTCCATCACATGATTTTGCTTCATGAACAGAACAGATCCAGTGATACATGCCATGAACTAGGACCCCATGGAAAAGACTGTGCAATCATGTAGTTAAAGATTAATGATAAATTAGGGCTGACTTACAGCATCTAACAGTTTGTAATTTCTAAGGGCTTCAGGCTTGCAACTTTGTTCTCTTAATGGACCCTTCTGTGTATCATTTCTTAGGATTCTTCCTTATTACCTTGGGTGTGTGTAGGGGGAAGAAAGAGCCCACAAACCTCTCATGTGGGGCTCTGCTGACACCCGCACATGTACCATACTACTGGTGCTGGGAGGACTCCTGCATAGAATAAGCTGCAATTTGGGAAGAATGGACTGGTGAAAGCTGAAAGCCTTTAACAAGCAAATGTGAAAGGAGCTTTGCAGGTTTTGTTAGATACTAGAGTGAACTTTTTATCCACACTGCAGGCTTAGAGACCTATCCAGAGCAGGAAAAGCCTCCTGACAGGACAGCTTAATAAACTGAAAACAATAACTTTCTCTCCTAGTTGCTTGTTTCTGCTGAAAAAGGTTGCAGAGTGTACAACTCAAGACAGGATCTATCCCGGTCAGAGCTCCAAGACACTCGAGTGTGGTCTCTTAATACGGCACCTTCTGGGAAGCTCCACCCTTGCTTGACTCCAGCTTCCATTCTGTACACTGTCACCAGCTAAGAAGGGCTGAGCGGGCACTGTGTCCCCCACAAGCCCCTATCTCACACCTATGTTGCTGCACCATGCTGTTGCCAGGAGGCCTGCGCAAAGCTTGCTAGGCCACCTGGGAGCCATTTCCTTCACAGCAGCTGCTACAGACTCCTACCTGGTCCAGCTCCATCTCATCAGGTGTCCGCCACCGAGCAGTCGGGCTGCTGGTGCTCTGATCTGCTGGCACAACCACAATGTAGTACCACCTGGGAAGAAAGGAAAGCATAAGCACTGGACTCTTCAAGTCATCTCTCTGGCAGGTCACCAAATATCATATGCCATATGCCTCCCAAGGACAATGTGCTCCTTTCCCTGCCCTCTAAGCAGCAAAAGGGTTCAGTAAGGAAGAAGACAGTTTTCCAGCTGCACCAGAGATGAGAATACTCCCATTAGCACTCATTAGGTTAATGAAGTTCTACAGACTGTGCTCCAGAGGGTGGTGTAGGAGCTGTGAGAAGGACATTTATATAATCGGATTGTAGCAAGAACCCTGGGGGAATTGTGCTTCGGCACAAGGATACCACAGTAACGAATAAGACTTCCACAAACTCTCTTTTTTAATCTCCTTGAGGCTTTAGGCATTATTTATTTAAAGGATATTATATAGTGTCAGAGAAAGTCCCTCCTGATCCTCAACTGTGTTTTTACTGGTAGCATCTAGAGTATGCCCACAAGAGTGAGGGCAAACTGTCAGAGAATTGTCTTAATTTCACTGCACATAAATATTTGCTCAGAAAGAGACAGCAGTGTGATCCAATGTTACGAGCAAATGCCTGGCTCTGTACTAAAGCCTGCTCAGAAATTCACTTCCAGGTTACAAAATCGACAGGTTGGAAGAGGTCTGCCCTGCATATTTCTTCAACTCTAGCACCCCACCCTGCCTTCTCCATCCAGGCATGGCACCTACCTAACCGGCACAGTGGTCTGGACTTTGGGAAGGGTGAGCGTGAATTTTCCTTCCTGTATGTACTTGTTTGTGGCAATGGGTTTGCTTTGCAAGACATCAGGAGCTGTGCGGATTGAGACGAGGTGCTGGAGCCCCCCAGCACTGCTCCCACGGTTCATTAGCACAAAAGAATAGTCCGTGTCTGGCTGGAGGTCACTTATGAGTTTCTTCATCGAGTGGCCATCCACCTCCACACTCTGGCTATTGTACAGAATCTGAAATGGAAAAAAGACACACTCATGCAGCTGACAGTTGCTGATGAAAACTCACACTCAAAATAGCAGCGTTCGAGATGACAATTTGGCTCTGGGCCCTCTCTCAGGTGGTTCAGCTACTGTGTACTTCATAAACAGCCGTAAATCTTTAGTTAAAGAAGAGCAACCCTCAGCACAGGGTTGAGCTGCGCTCTCTGTGCCTCACAGTGATGGAGCAGAGAGAGGGACACCTCAGCAAAGCTGGGGTGGCTGGCACCAGCTGTGAGGCTAGTGGTGGTACCACACCAGCTGTGTGGCTGGTGGTGCCACACATACTGCTTTTCAGCACCAGTTTAGGGGAGGAATCCAGATGGCTGTGCTTTACCCTTGCATGGAGATGAAGGGGTCTTTGTTTCTTGTCTCATGAGGCTACAATACTCAATATGCTTTTGGTGTAAAATCCCATCTGCTTTAAATTGTTGTCACATTCATGTCTACCAGCTGATGCCTGATCAAATGGTTAATGCAGAACTTCCCACTTCCAGCAAGGTGTGTGTTTGTGTGTATGTTACATGCCTCACCAACTACCTGACAAATCCAGTGCAGGGCTCACAAACTGGTACCCGAAACAGGGCTCTGCAGGTGTGACACCCTGTTGCCATGACAACAGATGCTGGTGCTGTGGCAGCCATGGGCAGGAGATTGGCACTGCTTTTCCCTGCCATGTTTGCAGTGAGGGCCTGCTGGGCAGGGCAGGGCAGAGCTGCTGGTGGCCCAGGGCAGTGGGCAGCTCTGCAACAGCTTCCCTGCTTGGGCTTGCTGGCCCCTCAGCTAGTGATATTTTCTCATCACCCCGTTGCAGATATGTAGGACCACCATCTCCTCCAAGTCACAGCAGCCATGGGCGCTGCTGTAATAGCTGCACCAAACAGCTTGTCTGCTCTGGGAAACTCAAGCCTGATCCTGCTGGAAAAACTCCTGTACTCCAAAACCCTGGGTGCTGCCTCTGCAAAGCCAGAAACATAAACAGTTCCCAGAGACAAATGGGATGTAGAGAACCAGAGAGACCAGAGGTTGTGCCCCAGCTGTGATAAACCAGCATGTTTCCTTCCACTGGGTGACTGTCCAACATGGCAGGGGAGTGCTAGATTCCTGACAGCAGTGCAGAGACCCAGCATGCCAAAAACTGGCAATGGCAGAGCTGGAGCATGTTAAACCACGGCAGCTATTATCTGTTACAGGCAGAGACCACACAGTAAAACATGCTCCTTCCAACAGTGGCCTTGAGAAAGAGAAGACAGCTCTGTGGAAGAAAAATTACTTGAAGTAAAACAGATTTTTCACCAGCTGAGACCACCATTCAGGCTGACGCAAGCAGCAAGGGAGGGACCAAACTTTCCTTCCAAGTCACCTTTTTATCAGGTGGCAGAAATCTGCAGAAAGATGCAGTCTTGATGGGACAAGGGCAGCTGATTAGCATTGCTCTAATATTTTGTGCTGGGAGTAGGGGGAGGTGGAGGGAAGCCCTGGAAAGAGATCTGAAGGACAGTGGAAAACAGGGACCAGGCTAGGCCTTCAAAAGCAGCTCTGCTTTTTTGCTATCCAAACAGCAGTACCACAGCATGCTTCAAATCCTCTTCAGGTTACTTTGCTTGGAGGTTGCGATAGGAAAAGAGACCCAACTCCCTTGCTGCTGAGCAAAAGAGTAGCAGAGAAGAGCCAACAATGGAGAAGGAATGCAATTAATCTCATTTGTTGACATGCTTCTATCTTCAAGAATGAATTGCAAAAATAAGTACCAAGTACTTCAATATCAGAGGTTTGGAGGGACAAAGCCCCTTCTGGCTGCCTCACATGCAGGAAAGGCTGTCACAGGTAGGATGGCTGCAAGGAACTGCTCTCTGCTGTGACTCCTTCTAACATATTTTCTCCTGGGCTTTTAATATCTTTCTCCAAAGACACGTACATCAGATGGGTGCTAAAGTGAGTGAAAAAGATAAAGCAAAGAAACGCTTCTTGTAGCTCTGTAATATTAGATATATAGTCAGCAGGTTTCACCCTACTCTGACACAGAAGTAGGCATAATAAGACAGGAGTGCTAGACTTCAGGTCATCTTAGCAGCTTTGCTCTCTGTGCAATCACCACCTCTTGCCATGATATTGCAATAGTACAGGTCTGGATATTCCAAATAAGAGTGAGTCAGGAGGTGTCCCGGTGGAGCAGTAGGACTTCTCTTTCTTCATGTGCTCCAACACAGACTTGAACAAAACTGAACTTCCAACAATGAGCACTATGCTGCAAGGATGCAAAGCTCCCAGAGTTCTGTTGCCTCTAGGATGAGATTTCTCATTATGCATTCTTCCCAAATAAAGGTATCACCAACTGCTTCTGCCTGTGCTCTAGGGAAGACACTTGCCCACCAACTGCCTGCACATGAGGCATCTGCTGGGGATGTAGCTGTTCTCCTAGAGCAAGAGACAGAAGAGATGGTCAGTTCAGAGTTTCCCTGCTTGCTTTGCATCAACCTCCAGTTCAGCCCTGACACCAGATGATGGTTTATACTGCCACACACAGAAATTTTTCATCTGAAGACAGTGAAATTGGTATTTGCAATGCTTTCCTGAAGTAATCTCCACTGTCCCCGCTTTCCACACTTGCTGTAGCAGTTCTACACTCCTTTACCTGCCGTAACACATTGTCTTCTCAAATGTTATGCACCATTAGTTAAGGCCTCTGCACAAACCTTACAATAATGTAAAGGCTCAGAAACAGTCATTTGTGCGCAGCTGAAGATGCCCGGAAGCTCAAGCAGGAATGCTATTTAAAGGTTGCATCATGGCCAACTGGTAACTACTTAAGTCAGCAGCAAATCTGGCCCAAGGGCCAGGAACTGCCAAACATTACTGACATGGATTGCTGTAAAATGTCATCCGCGCTGTTCTTACCCACAAGAGAAGACTTGCAAAGGTGGGTCCAAATGTCACTGCTGAAGGTCTGCTGCTTGATTTCAAGGCAGTAAAGAACACATTGAACTAAAAGATGAAAAGACACACAGTGTGGAACACTGGAAAAGATAACGATTCAATGGAGAAGCAGATGAGGCTGCCTTTTTTGCAGGCAGGAGTAATTACTACATTCCACGAGACACACTGTGAGAAAGCACTGCCCAGCATTCTCTGGGGTTAATTCTGAACCTGTATCATCACAATTTTCAAAAGGTGCTGTTCCTTCTCGCCATTTGTGAAACAACTTATGATGCTGCCTTTAACCAATAAGTTGAAGAATGAGTCTCGGGTAAGTGCAGTTTCCCCACGGAGAAGGTTGTATCTATCTTGTACTTTCCATGAAGGCTCCAGGACAGCTTTCTGCAAGTACACTGCAATAGAAAAGGAATGGTGCTCCTCCTCCACCACAACTGCTGGGCAACATTTTACAATGAATTTATCTCCTGGACCGGAAGAATCTGTGAAAATTCCCCAGAGAGAACTCAAACCTTCATTCCTGATTTGGTAGCAATGGAAATTCCTAAGGTCTCAGTTTATCCCGTATAAAAATCAAAAAAGCACTAGTCCTGCCTGCACCTCACTATTCATTGTCAGAACAATATCTACTTTAATTAAATCAGTTAAAGTAGAATATGCCACCCTTTGGGACATAGATTTAGCATGAGACTGTTTATCAAGTGTAGATAATACTAATTGTTCCCATGGAGATTTATCTGCTATGCTAGTTACAGTATTAGTCTCTGGCATCAGCATCCCATGCACCCAAATTATAGGAGAGAGGTGAAACTTGCTTATAAAAATACAAAGTCCTGAAGGTTAAGGATTTATTTTGAGTAGCACAATCAATAACCTGGAGCTGACCCTCTTAGCTCCTGGCCTTGACTTGTACGTGTCTGCAAGTCTGGGAAGATTAACAGAAAGAAGACCCTACTAGAGAAATATCCTTGTGACACTCTCATCTGCATGACTGCTCTTCAGTTAGCAAGTGGCTGATGCCATCTGCTCCTGTGTCATCTGAGGGTTAACCCGCAGCACGGGCATACCCTGAGTCACTGTCTGTGTAAGCAAGCAAGTGCAGCTACCAGGCAAGGCATCAGCATTATGTCCTTGGCTCCTGGCTACCTCCAACCACTCCACCATCCTTATGTGGTAGTAATGCTCCAAAGGTCACACCATCCCTTTCCAGCAATGCAAATAGAGATGCAGATAGCAACTGTCAGATAGAGATGAGGGCTTTGTGCCACAAGAGTAAAGCAAGATGATGCAGACTGGTTCTTCAGCAGAGTGCAAAGTAACAGGGCTCTTTGAAGTTCTTAGTGGCCAGATCCTAATGCACCCTACATCTGGGAAAGCTTTGAATACCATGAGGTCTTCACAAAAGCCTTGTCTGCTTCAGCTAAATTCTGCATGTTAACAAGTGCCTGCTATTGATCATGGTAATTCAGCTTCAGGATTTAAACAAGGAGCGTTAGTAACAAGGAAGGGGAGGTGCTCACTCATTTTGATGTGGATGCAGTTCAAGACCTTCCAGTCATTCCCCTGGCCATGGATCCCCCACAGCTCATGCAGGCCTTGCCTTTGCTCTTTAGTCACAACATGGATGGGTGCGTATGCAAGGAAGAGAAGTCACACTCCCACCCCTGGCCACCTCTGTAGAGACAGCAGATATTTGCTGAGACTGGGTGGAAGATTAACCTTGGTGACGTGATGTTGGTCTTGTTTCTTAAGGGAGAGAAGCTGCACTGAGATCTGCAGGAATTTCCACCACACACTAGTCTTTTACCCACATCAGTGATCTTCACCGGGTGACAGACAAGAGCAGAAAGACATTGTCTCATCAGTGTTGTCTGCAGCCTGACGGTGCATCCAGAACTGTACCAGAGAAAAGAGAGCAGCAGCCATTCCTTCAAAGTTCCCTCTGCGCTGACACATCTTGTGCTGTTCTCACCTGTAACACCCTCTGGAAGGGTGATACTTCTCTCCTTCAGACCATGAGATTATGCATCTGCTCTGAGGTAACTCATAGAGGCAGTCTGGTTGTTTAACAAAAGACACATTGCAGGAGGAGTCATTCTAAGTTCAATTCACTGTCTGGTTTTCAGATCGCTTTGTCCTGGAGATCTCTTGTGATTAAAACACATTTTTAACTTTTCATGCTTCAGCTCTGAGACAGGGATGAGGACAAGCTCCACTGTCAAGGAGCTACAATGGCCAGCCTGATTGGAAGGCCCCAGACAGGTGATACCAGGTAACAAGACACTTGAGAAAGCTGGTGGAGGAGAGAAGCACTGACTGGGACTGTGTGAACAACAAACACAACTGCTCATGGGAAAAGCATCAATGATTTGGGGTGCCGGACCAGTTTCTATTTCCCTTTGAAAAGGTAAGGAATTCAGGGGCGCTATCAAGGGAGAAGTGGGTACTTAGCAAAAGTTGTTATAATCAGTGGGTGTCTAGCTGGACAGTCAGAAGCCAGAAATACATATTTTGATCCCTGAGACATTTCTATTCTCTGGATGTGAAGGCAAAATCAACAAATTAGAACACCTTCTGGCCTAAGAAGAGTGAAAAGAAGGAAAGCAAGCAGCAGTGTGCTCTACTGTGTGCCACAGTTCATGCACAGGTGCTCAAAAGCAATAGCAGCTACCTAACCTGGGCTTGGAGATCTGAGCTCCACAAGACGCAAGGCCAGTAAGCAATGTGACCCTGCTCTGCTTGTCTCTTGTCTGATGGCCTGAAAACATCATGTGTCAGGTCAAGATGCTGCTTTTCACTGTCCTGCTCACTGCCACAGGCAATGCTCCCTGTCCTCGGCATATCACTCTTACCTTAAAAGGCACTGCAGATTTATAGGAGTCAGGCACTTCCCAGCTCAGCAATACAGACGTTTTCATGACGGCATTGACGCGGAAGTTCTTAGCAAACACTGGAATGAAAAACAAGGTATTTGAACACTGTAAGGCCAAGTCAGGAGGAAGCCAGGCAGCTGCTCAGCTCCAACTCACTCTTTGTCTAGCTCAGCAGCAGAGGTCAAAAGAGTTCAGATACAGCAGAGAATTGAGATGAGGAGAAAAGAGCAGCAGCTTTTTACTAAGTCTCCAGTCTTCAGTGGATTTTTGCATTTTGACTATACTTTCAAGCATCACAGAAAGGAAGTTGTAGGCTGAACTGCAGCCTTCCTCTCTACACAGTCCACTCACACTCTCTTGGCTCTTTGTCGCGATCAAAGAACTGTGGTGCTCAGGTACTGAATCTGCAGATGATCCTACCCAGTCACCTGCTCCAGTTCAAACAAGAACCTTTCATGTGCAGATAAAACATCAAAGTGTGCCTGTGGAGCAACAAAGGCATTTAGCACCCCTCACCATCAATGCCCCTCTCCCCCTAAGTGGCAACTTTAAGGAAACCTTAGTGGAGCCTCCCTTTGCAGAACTAGATTTACATTAGGGAGCCACACAGTATCTGACCTCCTTAGTCAGAGCAAAGGGGAATGTAGGTTCAGGAACAGAAGCAAAGGTCCCTATCCTGGAGGTAGAGCTTGCTGTTAGGGCTTGTTAGAGGGCCACTTACCTTGCTCAACAGGCATGGTCCGGGACTGGATGCTGGGGCTGAGCGGCCCAACCCCCTTATTGGTGCGGGCCCTCACTTTGATGTCGTAAGTGGTATCTGGCTTCAAATTCATCAAAGTGATACTTGTGTCCTTGGTGATATTAACAAGGTCCTGCTGGCTATTTATGTCCCTGTATACCACTGTGTAGTTGACGATCTTGCCATTTCTTTCTGCCAAGACTGGGGGGTCCCATGCAACTTCAGTGGTGGAAGTGGTGAGACCCACCACACGCAGGTTCTGTGGGAAGCCGCTTGGCACATCTTCTGCAGTAGTGATCTCCTTCTCAAACTCCTCTCCTGGGCCAGCTCTGTTCTTTGCAGACAGTCTGAAGAGGTACGTGGCCCCCTTGTGCAGGTTGGTCACAGTGTAGTGATGGTCTCTTTTCCCGAAGTCTATCGTGTTCATCTTTTCCTCATCAAGACGTCTGTACTGAAGCCGGTAACCCAGCAGCTCCCCTACCATCTCCTTGGGTGGGTGCCACTGGATGAGGGCTGTGTTCATGGCTGTCGTGCTAATCATCATGGTGGGCTTCCCCGGGACTGCAACATAAACACACAATGACCATCTATAGCCTGGGAGGAGGGGAAGGAAGGACCGCTTCCGTGCTGCTCAGCCCGTCAGGATTGAGGAAAGTGGGAAAGTTCAGACAACAGGGTGAAGAAGATGACAGACAATTCAAATGGATAGAGGCAGACCCTAATCCAGTGGCAAGGGAAGCTGGAGCCAGCCAGCTCTTGACTGCCATTTTCCCATGTGCTGCCATCTAAACAGGGAATACATTCAGCCATATACAGCCCCAAAATTCATCCCCTTTTACAGGAAAAGTTCAAAGTACCTCAAAGCATCATTTTTATCTCAGAGAAGATCTGAATCCTGCCCTCTCAATTAGGGGTCTTCAGACACTCCAGCTAGTGCACAGCACCAGGCCACACTGGCCCCAGTGCACTGTACCACAAGAGACACACAGAAGCCCGAGTCCAGTGCCCTGATCTGTCTGGAGACAGACAAATTTCATCCTGAAACCTTGCAGTTTTACAGCGAGCAGAGCTGGGCAGGCCGTTTGCCATCAGAATACATTTTGGTTTAGCTGATGAGCAGATTCGTCATGTCAGTGTCGATATGAGAGGTGAACACAAGCGTTCCACGGGATTTTTGCTTATGCTGCACAAGTCAAGGGGTGTTGCCATCACTGGTTAGGAACTGATTGCTTTAAATTGATGGTTTAATACCTTGATCTCCTTCAGTTAAAAAAAAAGGATGTGTCTTCACTTCACATCATCTCAGATTTGTAAACAAATCAACTGATAGGGAAGATACTCAGAATCAAAGGGATGGGGCCACTGGTATGAAAACGAAAATGGGATTGTAGTCAAACCTAGTTAAATATCCTTATAGTTTTGAAACATATGAGCCCACAGATGAGCATAACAGAAAAACGTATCTGACAGAATTATGCCCCGATTTTGCCATCAGAGGGCGATACCAACACTCCCCTTTGAGGTCAAGCCTGCAGATGAGCCTGTACAAAGGCAGCTCCGGGGCTGGCTTTGTAGGTATTTAAGACACACAATTACATTTCCACTGACTGTGCCATCCTCCTTGCACTCATAATGCAATGTCTAACAGCAGCTAGTATTAAGGGACACATTATTTTCAAAGCTGATTCCAAATATTACCTTTGAATGTGCATCGTGACATGAGAAGACCCACTGTGGTTTACGGTGTAACACTTGGGATGTTTAGGGAGCTTTTCCTGTTTATAGGACAGCTGTAGCAATTTGACGAACACAGCATACATCATGGCGAGGCACAAGGGAGACAGCATTTGAGATTGTGACAGTGGAAACTACCTCTGGAGCTCCCCATATGCATTGTGGAGGAGATGGCAAGCTGTTCCTTGTTTAAGAGCACCAGGAACAAACGCTCTCAGTTTGCACAAGCTGCGTTCCCATAATAACAAGTGGTAAATACTGTTCCTGCGGCTGGTGTGAGGAAACAGCTGCATTATCAGTTGTAGGACAGGTCTAGTGAGTGAAAATCGAGGACAAGACAATGTCAGCTAGTTGGTGCCACTGCCAAAGGCAAGCTTGACTGAATCCAGAGGAAAGCACCTGATGAACTCCTGCGTACCCCTGCTCCAGGCCAAGGCTCCTGTGTTGCACTAGGCACAGGGTACATGTCTCTGCTGAGATGGCAGAACTGAACTGGTTGGGATCACCAGGATCTAGATGTTATGTCCGCAGCACTCCTGTGGCAGGCTCTGTTGCATTCCAGACTTAACCGTGGCTCTAGGAGCAGCTGGGCTCAGCTACGTAAGCCTGCGGAGAAAGCAGTAGCAATGGCCGGGGGGGAGCTGAGAAGCACCTCTGAGGAGCCCTCTGTGTCAGGTGCCATCCCAGGCGGCACTGCAGTCACCACAGGAAGCAAGAAATGGCACACGCCTACGGGGACAAGGTGAGGACAGGCCATGACTCCAAAGCTGAGGGAGGGCCTGGACTTTCAGGCTTCCTCTTCCCAGGTTTCTGGACTACGCAGGTGAGCTCAGACCCGTGAGTTTCATTGCTCTCTCATGGGCTCTGGCAGTGTCTGTCCATCTGTTTGCTGCATTTGGTTCAGGCGATCCAGTGGCAAAGCCTCCAAGTAAGGGCTGGAGATCACAAGAGCATGTACGTCTGCAGTGTCTCCAGCCCTCTCAATTCCTCCTGTACAGAGATGCCTTGGCCATACTCCCCATGCACCTCTTGGGAGGTTTTACTGCTTTACCACCACCCCTACGAGGCTGTGGCATCCACTGCCCACACTCACCTGCCCCCGTGGTGGTGATGACTTTCGGCTTGCTGCGGGCACCATCTCCCTTGGTGGTGTAGGCAGCAACAGTGACAGAGTAGGTGGTTTCTGGCAGCAGGCCTCCAATGACCGTCTCCTGGAAGGGCAGTCACGAAGGAGAGAAGAGGCAAATGAGAAGAGCAAATACTTGTTACTAGAGTGAGCAAAAGGAGGGCACTGGGGTCAGCGTCTCCAACAATGAAACACTGACACACTTGCTGGCTCACACTCCTGCACTGCACTCAAGCACACGTCTCGCACAGAGCCAGCAAACAACAATCGCCGCCACTCCAACACTCACCTGACTATTTTCTACCCCTGCCTCTAACACTTGGCTGTTCCATGGACCCACCAGTAACCTGTATCAGCAGCTGTGCTCTCCCACAGCTTCTGCCAAGAGGGAGATCTGCTCCAGAGATGGTCCTGAGTGAAGCCAGGGCCACCCTGCCACAGCAAGCCTGAGAGTAACAAGCCTGTGGAATTCTGAATCAGAGCAAAAGCCAGTTCATCTGGCTGCGGAAATCTCTTGAGGGCTAATTTGGGGATTTTTAAAGTTGTCTCTTGCAGCAGAGCTGCAGGAAGCACGGAGAGGCAACACAGGGGCGGAGGGCCTGAGGCAGGGAGCACCTGCAGCGCTACAGCGTGATGTTCAGCTCCCTGCCAGGCACACCATTGCAGGGATGGGACGGGGTCAGCACATCAGCACAAGGTGTTGGCAAGACCTGGAGAGAAAACACTGCACTGTGGGAGGTCTGGGAGGCAGGCGGACTCGGCAGGGTACTAGCACCTTTGCTTGCTCTGGCTTCCTCTGGGCAGAAGGAGGGCATACCACTTCAAAAATTGAGATCAAAGAGGGGAGCACTGCCCCTCCCTCCTGGCTTCCAGCAGCAACTTGAGTCGTGCCAAGCCTGGCTGGCCAGGCCTGCAAATGAGCAAGCACAGTGAGCTCAGCGCTCCCAGCAGCTCTCTGCAAGCTTGGGACAGGCATCGCTGGACTGTATTCATCTGTGGGTGCTGCAAAAGGGACTGCAGTCATCAGCACTAATAACCCATCAGGTCATAGAGCAAGAGACAACTGGGCTGGATAGGGAACTGGGGAAGCTTTTGGGATGGAAGCAGAGACTCCGAGTTATTTACACTTTTAAACAAGGAGAAGAGCAGAGATGGAGAGGGTTAACCTCAAGTCACTGAGGACAGGCAGCATGAGCAGTGTTAGAGGCTGTTCCAGGGGTCCAGTATCCACCTGGGGAACCCTCACCAGCTCTGGGGTGCAAGGGGTGCCTGCAGATGCTCTCAGAGAACATTTAGTCTCCCATCACTCATTCACACTAACACCCATGCTATAAAACCTGCTGATTTCCAGTCACTGCTGCCGGTTCAGGTTACCTGCCCAGGCTTACTCATCAAATCACCGTGTTACCATTGCAGAACCAGCCAGCCCAGAGAAAAATCAACAAGCACCAACAAGAACCCCGCCAAAATCACCGTGTGAACCAGAGTTTGATCCCAACTCCACCCCTGCAGCAGATCGTGTGTGCGGGTGAGTGGACACGCAGTCCGATCGGTGCCAATGGACCCGCGGGGGAAGCACTCACACAAAACCTGCAGACTCTGAACATCCCAAAAGAATTCACTCCTCCCAAATCCATGCAAAGAGAAATTCTCACGCAAAAGCATGCCACCGGGAGCAAAGCAAGCGAGCTGGAAGGAGGGGACAGAGACGAGGGATGGATGAAAGAAGGTCTGACTGCATAATGTAAACACAGTGCTGTCCTGACAAAGCCACTCCGAGTGACAATCCTCTGTATAAAGCAGGAGAAGAAATGCATCGTGCTGGGAAAGCTCACAGTAGGGCACATAATTGAATTGCTGACTCTAAAAAGGTCATTTTCTAGTATGTTCTTGCAAATTTATATTTTAAAATTATGTGGGAAAAATTGGATTTAACTGTTTAAATGTGATTGTTTTCTTATTACTAGCTGTATTTCAGCCAAAGGTCACAGTTGAGAGTGTAGGTTATTTTTCAGGACTACAATCAATGTGGCTTAAAGATTATGTATCTAATTTTACCATGTAACTCGGTGGGCCAACTACTGCAGAAAGTAGGATGCACCTCCTGAGTCGATCACTTGAGCCTGCCTAAAACTCCACTGCAACAAGCTGGAAATACAGATTATAGAAAATGTCAATTGCTTTTCTGCATTTAGTAGCAATCTAAATGCCAATTTTCTCTGGATTTGCTGCCTGTGGAAGGTTTCACAATGCAACTCTCTGGCCTCATTAAGGGAGTGAAAGGGATGTTTTGACAGCACTGTGTCTACAAAATTCACAAATCGATTTACCAAATCCCTCTTTTCCAACCTGGAATACACACAAGTGGTACTTACATGGTCGACGGAGTCCTCAGCTCTCCACTGATGGGGGAGAAAGGAAGGAGGAGAGAAAAATGGAGACACAGAATTTTAAGGGGCAACGTGTAGGAAGGGGACGATGACGACAACAGCAGGGGTTAGCAGGACTGGGCTGGGGTGATTATAACACTTATACACATAGGGTCACTTGGCACAGGTTGTGCCAAGGAAAGAAATGGCATAGAGCAATTTTTTACATGCTGCTAGCCTGTGCAGTAGGTCTGAGATCATTCACACAAACAAGGGCAAGGAGCTTCCTTCTCATATGGATGGAGAGATCACCACTTCCTAACTTTGCAGTCCTTTCCCCTTCTGGCTCTCTTTGCACTTTTATGCCTCTTCCACAAGAAGCAAGAAGCGACAGCTTGTATGAACAAAGCTCTGGGGCTGAATACCACCCTGCAGGTCACCCACAGCAGTTTTGTGGCCTGATCTCCAGTTTGTGTTCCAGTGATCCTCCAGACACCATCTCTTGTTAAGAATCAAAAGACTTAGACACACAAAACTGAGAGGGCACTCTCTGCAGCGAAGCACCAACACAACATTTACAGAGCTTCTCTTTCCCCCTCTGAGCACCTCAGAGAAGTGTTGTCTCTTGTAAACAGTGCAAGAGAGGCTGAGATCTTACACAGAGCTCCACACTAAGTTGCTCCTCTCCAATGGTGCTGGGTGGCTTGGAGTGAGGTTCAAACTGGTGCACGTACTGAGGAAATAGCTTCTCGCTCCCAATTACACAACAGCAAATAGCGAACACTTTCTTGGTAAAAGCAGCCCTGCAGCTAAGACTTCTACACAAAGCAGCAAAAGCTCACGTGGATTCCCAGCCATGGCAGCCCAGTTAGGGTTCTGAAGGGGAAATACGCAGGTTTCTGGCTGGATTTTGGTTTGAGCTGTATGGCATCACAGCTGCATTGGGGTGGTGAGACTTAGCAGACCTTGGCTGGTGCCACGCATGCCCGTAGCACCGTTCTTTGCAGTTGATGCACCAAAGCAAGGCTTGCAGAGATCATAGCGAGCTCTCTGGGCCAAGGTGATGCTTACATTTCAGGTTACTACATCTGCCTGGAGGTTGGGGTTCAAGAATAGAGATGAAAGTGGAAGATAGGTATTACTGCCCCTGACTCACAGTGTGAGCCTTGGCAAGTCTTGCTTCTGAGCCTGAGCTGCCAGCTGTGAAATGGTGCTCAGACACTGACTTCCTCAGGACACTGGGAAGCCCAGCTAATGCTACTGAAGTGTCTGGGAACTGCAAGTGCAGCAGATGTACTAAATGGTATCAAAGTTACAAGCAGCCTTTTGTACTCAGGCTATTTGAGGTGGCTTTCACAGGCTGTGGCTTACCACAGTGGCAGAGTACTCTCCTCAGCAGTAAAATACATGGCATACCTTCAAAATATTTGTTATTTTATTCTCTTAATTCAAAAAGAAGCAGTTACTGGAGAGGTGTTCCTCTAAGATTTTATTATAATTCATTTATTTGATGCCATGAGACTGGAAGAGAATCATCCCCCTAAACCATCTTAAAATTTAATTTCAGCAAAGAGGTCGAGTTGTCCCTAAAAGCCAAGGCCCTCTCTAAGTATTATGGTTACTAAAGACCCTCTTTCCACACATATCTTGGAGTTACTTCCAGCCTTGCATGCTTAGCTCAACTCAAGTTGTTGCTGTTGATGTCCTACCTGTACCAGCCAGCCCACACTGTGGTTGACAGCCACACACTCTGCCCTTCTTATCTAAAATCTGGCAAAAGCCTTGCTACAGGAAGGATACGAGGCCTGGTAGTTCTTTCTCCCAGAAGTACACTTCTGCTCCATCACCGTGTCCCTAGTGGGTGGGGGCCATGTGGATAGTAACAACCCAATCTGCCTCCATGGAGCTGCAGGAGCAGAATGTGAAAATCCACTGCAATGAACAGTGGAGTAGACCCGAGCTCAGAAAGCTACTGCATCTCACACCAGGGCAGGGAGTTTATCACCCACTAGGATTTTAGACCAATGTTTAATGTCAAATTCTGCTTGCTCTTATGTTTCAGTGGACTTTAATCTTGCATCAGATCAGAGTGCAAAGAAGCACCTTGAGATCTGTGCTGGAGCAGTAACAGTGAAAAGCCATGCCTGCATAAATACCCTGGTATAAGTTCAGTTTCATTATGACAATATCATCTGCAGATCAAAACATTTCCTTCCTTAAACTAGCTCAATTGCTCCTTAACTGTTTAAAGTTTGGTCAGTAAGACAAATTGATCTCAAAAGCCCAGGAGCTGTCATAAAAAGAACTCAGTGACAGGGCTGTGTGCATGAGGCAGGGTGGCTCAGGGAAGCACTAAAGCTAACAGTGTGTATTTATGGTAGCTGCAACGCCTTAACGTTTCATTTTACACCTCAACGCTGCACAGTGTAGTCATGTCTCACCAGGAAACAGCTGTTTTCCCTGACCATGTCTTTAGTTAAAGACAGACTCAAGCACCCCTAAATATCCCCAGCTGTAGGAAGTGGATGTAGTGGTTTTCCTACAGATCTTTCTTCCCTGTTTCAGTCACTGTGGTGCAACAGTGAAACTCCAGCTGTGAAGTTGGGTGCTCAGCTTGTGGGATGCAGAGGTGTCTGAGGGCTCCAGAACTTCACCTTTGTCCATCACTGAAATGGCTCTTGGATGATGCCTTTCAGTTTTGTTCCGCTTATGAAGCACAGTACATCTCACCTCCATGCCAGACTCTTCGTTAGACCAGTACACATGCATGAGGACTTGTTCCAGGTAGATTCAGATAAAGATCCTTAACTATCACTCAGGGAAGGAGGGAGGCTGTAAATTCCTCTGTGTTATGCCTGGAGTAGGCACTGTTCAGGAAGAATAGGAGTCTCTGCTTCCCCTTTCTCCTTTGATCTCAATCCAACAGCTCCAAGTGCTTGCCGTTACTTCTTCCTGCTCTTCTGGAGCAAGCTGTTGGGACATGCACTTGGTCCGCATGCTGGATAGAGAAGTGGTGCCTGTGAAGACCACACAATCTTCCTGCAGCCCTTCTTGTGGGCAACACACCTGTGCCCTGCCATGACTGTTTGCAGAGCAGGAGGAGGTGGTGGCAGGAGTCTCTTCTCCACAAAGCCTGTTTTCCTTGTAGCCAGGTGTACCCAGCCAGCTGCCAGCAGCAGAAGCACTGCAAAGTTCTCTGTGCAGATTGGATCTGCAGGGGCTATCCAGCGAAGCTAATGTGCATGCCATAACCCCAGAGAGGTGCAGGCAGCAGGCTCCTGCCAAATACTGTTGTCGAGCAGTTGTCGAGGCCACACTGCAGCATGGGGAGAAAGTCCCCGCTCAAAGCGTTCCATTCTGGGCTGAGGACAAGCAGACTGGGAGCAGGACACAATGGATCAACAGCTAGATTCAAGCAGGGTCTTGCCACCAAAAGAACAAACGAGTCACGCCTCTGTGGGAACCCAAGCAAGAAGGCCTGTGCTCCCCCAGGCCGACGCCTCCTTTGTGCCCCGTGCTCCAGACTCAGCACCGCCATCTGGTGCTGCTCAGCACTGAGCCCTGAAGGATGTAGGACTAGTACCTTGGAAAGGATGGAGGGGATCAGGCCCACTGTTCCTCCTGACACACTGCAGCTGCCCAGTGTTTGCAGACCAAGGAAAGCAGGTGGGTCTCTGTGCTCCCATGAAGACCCTAATGCTTGTCCCCCATGGCCCTGCTATCCCCTGCTCCCTCAAGCCAGCGAGGACTTGTGTTAGAGTGGTGGGGTGCAGCTGAGACCCTGCACTGGTGCCCCTGCTCCTTTCAAAGGTGCTCTCTTGGTGCTCAGATGCGTTGTGAACAAGACCCAGGGCACAAAAATCAATCCACTATCGCTCACCATGAGGTCTGGCTGAACCATCATGGGCAGGGCCTGTGCAGAATGCGTGTGGGCATCTGATCCAACTCTGCAGTGATACACATGCTCTCCCTGGGCACTCCTCCACAGGGCATGGTCACATTTGCTTGTCCATCAGTCTGTCAGTAGGAGGTGAGAGCTCTGACTGGAAGTCACAGAGACGGGGGTAATCAGACACAGGCGCAGCCACATAGGCATGGGAGAGGTCTCAGCTCCATTCCTGGGCCTTCCTAAAAACAGATGACTCTCCCTTTGCAGGAAGCTGTAAAATAAAATGTGATTTCTCCAAAACCAGGGCCCCTGCTCCTTAACTGATGTTTTAGTCCTTTCCACTAAAATGGTTTTGAAAACTCAGAAGCTGTATTATCTGCATAGCTAACATCTCCATTCCCTGTCCCTTTTCCTTTCATCTTCATTTACTCTCTATTTCTCATCTTCAATCAGGAAGAATCATGAGTCAGCTTTAATATCAGTGTCTTCATACCACCTGCAGGAAGCAGATTATGTGGTACATACCTACTCAAAAACAGCAGACACTCTGGCTAGGCAGGAGGAAGGGCTCTGCCTACATGACTAGAGAATTTCTTCTCTGACCTCAGATTGTCAATCAGTTTAATTCTCTCCTTGTGCACTGGTATAAGTGTTTATAAATGCTTATGAGTACTGAACTGTGGCTATATTCTGGCCATCTTCATCCTGTGACCTTCACTGACAGGTGTTCCAGTGAATCTTTTTGTTTTCTTCCATGGAAAATATCTCTTTCAAGACATCTCTTTCAAGACTACTCATTAAAGTTTGATCTGGCTGTCTGCAAAGACACACACTGGTCTACTAAAAGATGGCAGCTCTTAGAGGGTTCTTCAGCTTCTGGATCAGATGTATTTCATCACAAGCAGAGGTCACGCCTGGCTTCTCACGCCTTTGGGAAATAAAAGATTTCTTCTGCCAAGTCAGTGAAACCTCTTCCCTGCAGATTCATCATTAGTTTATCCCAAGAGTGACATGACTCGTTCAGAGTAGTCACTTCTCTGCAACTATCTTTTGGCCTTCGCTTCTGTCCAAAAATTACAGTGGATGAGTTCAGCACCATACACAGAAAAAAAAAAAAAAAATAAAATAGCAATCAACAGCTTTCCCACATAAATTCACCAAATAGGAAAGACTGGTCAGCGGTCTGACAGGCCAGGAAACTTCAAGCAACTTTCCCCCTTGATGCACACATTCAAAATAACGCAAAATCCAGCACTTCTTGCAAAGTTTCTGTCTCTGGCATCCTCATTCCTGCACATTAGCATGGTGTTTCTCTCTCTGAAATGTATGAGTAAGGAGTGAAAGCAGAACTGGCTGGGCAAGCATAAAATATTTGAAAACACCAACAAGAACAACATTGCCAACTTCACCACCTACACTTGGGAACAACCCATTAACTCCAAACTTCAGCTGAACAACACAGCATCAACTGTTCACAAAATACAAATTATATCCTCCTGGAATAAGTAAAGGGCAGTAAGCAGCTTTCCTAATGATTAAAATAAAGCGACATCTGAAACATAAACAGAGATGTGCCCCAGACAACACTGCAAGGACCCTCAAAGCATTTTCTCTCTTTAAAGTTTTCCCCTTCCACATTATTACTGAGTTTTATCCTTCAGAATATGAATGGGGAGTAAAGCTGCCTCTGTTCACTGCACTCCCCACTGACAAACGTATAAATGATTCACAGCTGTGTTCAGGAGACAGATCAATTAATCGTTGCAGCTCTCCAGTATTTATATTGGGCATCATTCAAGTAAGCCAGCTCTGAATCGATTACTCGTCGCTTCCAACAGCAGCAGATCCTCTACTTCATTTATACGATTATCTTTGTTGAGAACAGCACGGGTCATCCAGGATGAAGGACCCTTGCTCCAAAGAAGAGTTGTATTTCATCATGGACAGGGCACTGACAACTTCCCTGGACCCTGCGAAAGAGGCAGCTACACAACGCTGGCCTGAGCAGAGTATATAACCATGCCTGGAACACTGTGTGGGAACGAGGCTTCAGCTCACAGCTGGTGAGGTATCCAGGAGACCGCATAAATATGAGCAGATTGTTGTATGGGGACTGCAGAAGTCAAAGTCATTTACAGGCCATGTGGGCCTGAACTTCACTCATTCTTCCCCCCCTCCCCCCCCTCGGTATCTGCTTCCTCCACCCGCAGGTCCCTCCCCAAACCCCCCTCACAGGTTTCTCGAACCACTGGGTTGCT
>JAAGNO010001220.1:0-11919 GCA_033439905.1 Ceryle rudis
ATCTGACGGGCTACGTTGTCAAAGGGACCTCAGCGGTAGAAAAAAAAAAAAAAGGAAAAAAAAAAAAGCTTAGGGTGCAACTGTAGTTATCTTATGCAAAAGCTATTTTGAGTATTTCATAGCAGCTTTGGGGGGTCTCAAACTCCACGTAGGACGCTTAAACTATTGTTTCCTTAACTGCGTGTTTATCTATATGTACAAACTTTCTAAATCAAATACAGTATTCCATTTTCTTATCTACCCAGCGATGTTGGTGTTTTTGTCCGCCACGGAACAACACGCCCTCCACATGGGCGCCTCTCCCCGCGCACTGGCCCGCCGTGGTTCCGCGGGCGCGCAGGGCTGCGCGGCCCCTGTGCCGTCGCCGTTCTCCGGCTTCCGCGTCTCAGTCGGACACTCCGAAGGGATGCTGTGGGAGACAGAAAGACTCTGCGAAAAGGCTGTGGGAGGCAGCGGGGACACCGGGATGAGAATGCGGCGGCGGTGCGGGGCGCGAAGCATGGCCGTGTACCCCCTGGTCCTCTCGGCCACCGCTGCCTGTAGCTTCCTCCCCCCCGCCCGGTCTTTTTTCTGTGCACTCCCGACTCAAAGGCTTCCCCTGGCCTCCTGTCTGCAGGGCCGGGTGTCTCTAGAGAGCGGTTAAGACATTTCGGGATTTGTTTTGTAGCTTTAAATGAAAACAAAAACATAAACTCCTCGCCCTAAGCTGTCTGCAGCTCCTCCCCTCGAATCCGGAGTATATTGTAATGTGCTGAAAGAAGCCTTTATTTGCACGACTAACAGTATTTCAGATTCCCTCCCCCCCCCCTTCTTTCTTTTTCTTTCTTTTTTTTTTTTTTTTTTTTCCCTAAGTTTTTCTTTGCCCCTGGCAGATTATTCATTCGTGAATTAACGTGAGGTAAATTCTAAACTTGTTTTTACTTGAAAATACAATTTTGAAACTTAACAGAGATTTAGGAAGAAACGTGCTTGGAATTTCTTTACCATTTCCAAACTAATTTGGACTTCCGATCTACCTTTGTGTTGCCCGAGTCCTCTCTCCCTCTTCCCTCCTCCCCTTTTTAGGGAAGTCCGAGCCTGGTTTACAGGAAGCCTTGGGACCCACCTGGGCTTTCTTTCTTGTCCCTTCCACTCCACAGGAGGCTACCTGAAGACCTGGGAGAACCCCCTAGGGTATGAGATCTTAAGGCAAGCCACTAATGGGTAATTTTAAGAAATAAGCTGATGTGCAAATACATTCAAACACCTTTGTTGCCCCTAAGGAAAAGCCGTATGCGTGCGCGCAGCGAGGGCGTAAGACGACATGTCGCTCCGCGAGACCCCTCCTTACCAGGGCAAGAAAGGGTCTGCACGCTGCGCCCACGAACCGCTGAGACCCGTGTAGGGTTAGATGGGGACTTCTCCTCCATTTTCCCGCGGCGGCTCCTGCTGGGAAGGATACGGACGGCCCAAGGCAGCTCCCGCCCCGTCGGGATTCACATCCCCCGCCCACTGGGCTTCGCTCTACACGCGGCTCCGCGGTGGGGTAGGCCCACGGGCAGCTCCAGTGGCCCCTTCGCCAACACAAGTGGGGAGTTAAAACACAATAACGTCCGGTTGTATGAAACCGGAATGGACGAGAATTGTTTGGGGGGAGGAACACACACAATAAGGCTCCCCTGTTCCGCGTGGGTGGGAGAAGGGGGTCGTATGATGGACCTAGTTCTTTCCCTCCCCCATGCGGCTTTTAGAGGGGAGAAGTATTACTCAGGAGGGAATTAAAAAGCTCCACAATGACCGGCATCCTCGCACAAGTCTCACGCTCGAGCCTTTATAGGAAAAAATCCCGGCCCTTCCAGTCACCCCCGGGTTTGGATAGGAAGAAGATCTTCGATGTCGATATGTTGTTTTTAAGCAATATTTCTGCTCCTCGCTCGTAGGAGTGTCGTTTTCATACTACTTTATTTTTAACGGGATTTAATACCTGAAAGAATTCAAAGGCGTGAAAGTTCGAGATTTTTTTTTTTCCTCTTCTTTCATTTTTACGTCTCGAAGCTGCAGCCAGAAGGCGTCAAGACGGCAGCAATAATCTACCTCGGATGAGCCTTACATTGACTGATTTTTCTTCCCTCTGATTAAGCCTACAGAAGATCGCCCCGTCATACCGTGGCAGTTAGGGGAGGCAGAGAGCGCCTGTAGCCTCACCCAACCCGTACCCACGTAATTTGCCATCCCTCATCCCCGAAAAGTTACCCCTTTGTCCGCAGTCCCAGCCCAGACACGAAGGAGCGAATTGCCCCGGCCCCGCTGGTGCCGTTCGCCTCTACCCGGAGCCCAAGAGCTTTTGTTCGGGTCGGCCGGAAGGGGACAAACACCACACACATCCAATGGGGGGCCCGTGTCTGTGCGGTTTGGGGTGCTAAGGGTGCAGCTAATGATATGCCGTTTCAAAGACGGGCTCCGTGATGGGTAAATGATGTTGGTTTAGGATTTGCATTAAAAACCTGAATGGCTGATTGAGGTGTAAATCTATGAAAAGCTGTGTTTAAGCCTTCTCATCCACTAAATCCATCTGCCCCGGGAAGATAGGGCCTATCGAGGCCCGCCAAACTGGAGGGATGCCTTCTCCCTGCCCCTGGCCGAGCATTATCGACAGCCTCTCTCCAGCATTATTATCCGCGCCGAGCTTGGCCGTTGATTAAGATGAAATTACTCGGAAGCTGAAGTGCGTTTGATCAATATTTAAGGGGAAGCCTGAGGACGGGAGGCAGATGGCCGAGGACTGGCAGTGGACCGCGCTGCCTCCACGGGAACCGGCCCAGGCGGCCCCGCAACCCGGCCTGAGCCGTCCCGCACCGCTTCCTCCCGCCCGCGGAGGCACGGCCCCGCCCCACCTGTCGGAAGTCGAGACGAGACCAGACGGTTCCAGGAGCAATTTGGAGACGACAGTTATCCCCCCCTCTCCCCGCTCCCCATCCCCTCGCCGTAGGGCTATACCACTGCCTTTATCCCCAACGAGCTCCGGTTTGCGGCTCCACGATGTGCGTGGACACCGGGGGGAAGGTGAGGGGGGAGATGTTGGAGACCACCGAAGTCACCTGCCTGCCTGCCTGCCTCCCTCCCTCCCCGTTGTTGCTGTCCGAGAGTCGGCCCTAGTTCTTTACATGGCCGAGTGTCCTTTGTGTGCCTGCTGGGCCGCGGCTGCTGCCGGCCCTCCGCGGCCGGGCGTGGGCTTCGATCCTCCCCGTTTCCCTCTGCCCGATCAATTACAGATGCCTTTTAGAAGGACTTGAATCTGCTTGCCCGTTGCCCTTAATTTTCAGCACACCCAGATGAGGTTACTGCCCCAGCCCGAAGTGAAAAGAAATGTGGACGTTGGTGCCCTGGTATTGCTCTGATTTCTTCGGTTAGCTGAGCACAACTTTCTATTCGTGTTTATTCATGCAGTTTCTTATTGAGCTCCACATCGCACTGGCCTGGATTCCGCGTGTAGGGAGAGGATAGATAAACACTGCCTTTTTTCTAGAGCGCACACACGCACAAGAGTGTGCAAACCGACACACACATGCGCGGGTCCAAAATGGAGAGAGCACCCGTGGCCTCCAGACGCATCACCACCCTGGAGAAAACCCTAATACACAGAACTTTGTAAATGGTGTATATAAAAAGGGGGAAATAAACCAAACCATGCAGTTGCTAGATGACCAAGGGATGGAGAAGGCGGGGAGGAGGGGCGGGGGAGAGGAGAGCTGGGAAGAAAAAGCACCGAGAATATTACCGACAATCGAGCTAAATATTATCTTCTGGCACCGTAATGACAAAAGGCAGGGGCTGTCGGGACATAGCTATGATTAAGTGATACTAAAGGGATTTGTGATGCTGTGTCTGGGGCAGGGACAGCTGTGAGGTTTTGTTTAGTTAGTTTGGAAGCAAGGTGTTTTCAGATCAGAAGGCTTCAAAGTAGCTTTGCACCTCGGGATCTGCAAGAAAAGAAAGATGCCAGGAGTAATGAGTAAAGAAATAGGAGATGTAAATATCTGGAACTCTGTAGTTAGAATCGCTTTGCCGTAATCAAGGTAAAGTGGCAGGATCGACTGTCCCTGCAGCAGACAGGTCTTTTGTCGGACAGGTCCTTTGTCGAACAGGTCGAAAAAGAGAGAATAAAACTACCTGAAAGTCAAGATTTACAATGTCTAAAGGCAGACCGACTGACTTTAATTCCAATCCTATCTATTAGATGGAGATTTAGCCCTACAGCAAATATTTGCTTTTTTTTTTTTTTTTTGTCCCTGTGGAAACATCATTAAGGGAAGTTAATTTAATAATAAGGTCAATTAAAGAGTATTTTTTTAACGAGTGGAGTAAAAATTGCTTTCCTACTGGAATAACCTCTTTAGCAATATCTAGCAACATTAAAGTACTTGCGACAGTTTACCGGAACACCTGGATTTCCACCCAGGCCTAAAGGAGCACGTGTGCTGGCGTGGGTATGTGTACATGCGTGCACGGGTGAGCACACACGTCCACGCAGCATGGCTGATGTGATATAGTTGATGTATATAATGTCCACACACACTCACATATATATGTGGACACACATATACATAGACATATGCATGTTTTCAGATTAAAGTAGCTCTTGTAATATCTTGTAGAACATTAAATATTCCCTTTTAATATCTAAATAGGTCAGTAAGACAGTTCAATAACATTGGAGGTGTCTGTATATTCTCTCTCTTCAGTCTGTGATAAAACATTCTTTAAGACTGTTGGGATTTTACACTGTAATTCTATTAAATAGTAATTGAAGGGTCGCGAGAGGCTATGATACAGGATCAGCAGTGTGTAAGCCATCCGTTTGAACTTTAATTTGGAATCATAGGCAGATGGGATCACGGCCTCTTTGTGGTGCTTGCAGATGTAAAACTAGCCGGCACATGGAGGGGAAAAAAAAAAAAAAAACAACCCACAACCCAAAACAAAAAACCTGCAATGCAGATTCATTCATTAAACATGAAAGGTTAGTGCTAGAGAGGATAAACGTTTAGACGTCTAGGCAAACATAGGAATATACTTCCCTCCCCTCACTTCCCTCCTACCATAACCCCCAACTATCTCAGTTGCTGATTTTCTATTGTTATTACGAGTAACGTTCCTTTATATCCCCAGTGGGGATAAGTGTACCTGAATTACTTATTTATACCTGCATCACAGTCTATCTGCGAAACTTTTATTCCTCTTGCAGCCGGGGGGGGAGGGGGGGGGCGGAAAGACAGATTGTATTTATTTATTTATTTATTTGTTTATTATTTCGCTCCCTCTTCCTTGCTCCTTCTTGGATCATTTTTTAAACTCTTTTGGAAGAATTGTCGGAGCCAAGTCCCGCTAAATAGCTGCGAACATGGTGAGAAGGAGGAAGCTGGTTTTAGTTTAAAGGAGAGGGAGGAAGAAAGACAGTGGTATGAATTGATCTGCCTCAGCCGGGAGGCGAGCGATAAAAGCTACCTTCTGCGGGGGGAGCCGTGGGTGCTGCTGCTGCGTGTCGCGGGGACCTGCCCAGCACGGCCGCGGTGGTGGGTGCCCATGGGAGTGGGTGCGTGTCCGTGAGTGTGTGTTGGTAAACTCTTAGGCCCGAGGACGTTGTGATTCCACCTTATCTGAAAACAAAAGACTTTCCAACTGCCAGAGTCAAATCCTCACCTCCCCCCCTCCCTCCACTCTTCCCCGGCTGTATCGTATTAAAAAGGAGCTTTCATTGTTTATTTCTAAATATTTGTGAAGCAGACAGTGTATGGGTTAACCTAATTAACACATCCATACTGTATATCCGTGGACCAAACGGTACGGCGAATTTCTAATGCGATGGTTGAATGTGATAGTCATTTCTGTGTTACAGGAGATTACAGAAACACTGGAGCATTTCCAGATTGTAGATGGTTTTAGATGTTGAATTTCCAGATGAGTATTTACCATCATAACTAATTTAAGACCATTATTAAATAGAAATTCTCAGCAGGGCTCTTTAATGATGGAACACGTTACTAATTACAGAGTTTACGCTCTGTTTTGGCTAAGCAGTCTAGAGGGATGGGATTGTGCTCTGCATGCAAAGCCAATATTACTAACGAGAAGGCATCATACCCCTAACATTTCAATCATATTATTAAAGAAAGCACTTCTTGCCTTATCTGCGCGAGGAGATATCACGAGTATTTTGTTTACCGGGCTCCCACAGTCTGGAAATAGCTGGAATGGAGAGCGGAATCCATCCCCTTTTTCCCCCTGCTCCCGGCGGTTTGGCCTCGGCAGCTAGCCGGCGGCGGGGCCGTTCAAGGCGGGCTGTCCCCGCTCCCCGCCACCCGCCGCGCCCCGGGGCTCGCTCCCCGCCGCTCCCGCTCTGCCGGGGCAGCCTCTGCCCGGCACTCCGCGACCGGTGGAAAGAGCAAGAACAAGGGCTTAAGAGGAAAGCAGCTGGGGAGCCTTCCCTGCTGCCCCCAAAAGTCACGGGTGCAGATGCACGCAGAACGGGCAGCTGCACAGAATTGGTGTGTGCGTGTAGGTACGTACAGTAATCCCTGTAAGTAAAGGGCACGTAAAAACACTTCTGGTGTGTTCCCCTCTGTCGTCCCCCACCAGGGACACCGTCCTCTGCAAGTCTCGGAAAGCAGCAAGTTCGTTTTCCCCGGGGGACCCCGACGCTCCCGTCGTCGAAGGCTGAGGAACAGTATCTGCGCCACGAGGCTTTACATAAACCGGGAAGAGGTGTGCTAGGCTGCAGGAGAGGGGCCACCGCCGCAGCCCTCGCGCCCTCTGCCCCGGTAGGAGAGGGAGAAGGGGGACCTCAGGGCAGCCCGGCGGCTCCGGCCCACCGGCTGGCTGAGCCCTTGCTCCCGCGCTTCTGTCCCCTAGGTCATCCTACACGTGCAGGGCTGGCACTCGCCTGCCCTCGCTGTTTCATTTGGAATACAATAGCCCTGGAGACAGAAGGAGGCAAAGAAGATCCATGGATTATTTACTCATCTCAGATGTGGGCCACCTAAAATTACATTTAGTTTTCTGACAATGGCAATTTTCCTCTTACCCACCCACTTCCCGGCCCACCTCCTCCCTCTCTCCAGGTTACGGAGCACGCTGTTGCGTTCAGACCCGGTGTCAGTACTGCGTTTTCGTTGCCCTTGAAAAGACGGCAGACGGTTCTCAGGCTATTTTCATTCTCGCTATCCATAACTGTATTTGATCTGGAGGATTAATAAGTACCTAAGACAGGTTTGCAATAACCTGCTATTACCTTCTGTGGTGGTTTTGCACGAGTAAAGACTTTCTGGATTGGCTCGCTCTGCCTGTCTAAAAAGGTGCAGAATCTATTCTCTACAGATAGATAAACGCATGCACATATATGTGTATCTATGTATACATGCACACAGGAACCCAGAAATACATTTCCTCCTTATACATACGTATTTGCAAGCGCAGTTGCATAGTTTCCATTCCTCCCCCTCCCCAGCCTGGCTTTACAGGACATGAAAATCGAAGAGCCACAAGAATACAGGCCAATGGCCAGACGCTCGAAAGGTTTTCCCCTCTCCTTCTCTTTTAAAGAACTCTTTCATGCCATCTAAACAACAATCTGAACATAAAAATCTTGGGATGGATTTGAAGGAAATTAAATTGTCTCCCCCCACTGTGCGCTGGTGAGCGTATCAGACTGTGTTAACTGTTCTAAATGGATTCTCTCGGTTTGTCTACTTATGTGTTTTACTGCAGCGTGTCTTGTTCAATAACGCAGGATGTGGCACTCCGTGTAAATCCGGCCGCTCTTCTGGGGCCTCGCCGCTTCCCGGTATCAGGGAACTTCCATGTCGGCGGCCGGGCAGACTCCGCGCCCCCCTCAGCTGCGTCCACCAGGCGGGGAGCCGCTCCCTGCTGCTTCGGGGCGCTCCGCACGGCGTGGCTTCTCCCGGGGCTGGGATTTCCCCACCCTACAGGAAAAGTTAGGCAGAAGGCAAGCTCTGGAGATGGACGTGCATCCCCTCAGCCTCACTTGGAGGGGACCCTCTCTAGCAACTGCCCCACTCCTGCGGAGGTACAGTCGGCAGTCGCGGGGGGAAGGAATTCTGCTCGCCTGGGGCTGTCGTGCCACCCCCCCTCGACCGGACAGAGCAGGAGCTGCGCGGGGCCGGGGACGCCGGGTCTGGCTCGATACGGGGCAGCCGCCCCACTCTAACCGCCCCCCACAAGGCGAGCTCTGCCGTGTCGAGCCTAACTGAACCTAACGGGGGATACTGTCCGCGGGTGCGGGCGAGGGGAGAGATGCCCCCTCCTCGGCGGGTCCTTCCCGCCCCGCGGCGTCCCGGGCGCCGTGTCCCCGCCGCGCCGCGCTCCCGCCGCCACCGACGGCGCCTCAGCGCGTTTGGAAACTGACTCATTCTGTAAATAATCTTTGACGTCCCCACAAAGACGCCCTTCGAGAGGAGTTTATTAGCACGGAGCCATTAAAACAGATGTCATGTTAGCTTCCCCGTGACATTTGGGTGACACATCTCTCCCGATGAATTGCTAATTGTCTTCCCTCCCGCAGTAAACATCCCGCTCCATTGTCTGCGCTCAAGAGAGTTTCTGCCGCAAAATACGGTTCTGCGCGGCGGAGAGACCTCGCCGTGCGCGGCCCCGGCCCCCGCGCCTCGGCCCCCTGGGCCGCACAGCTCTCCCTCTTCCGCCCTTTAGCTCCCACCTGCCGCTGCTGCCCCCCGTCCGGAGCCGCGGCCCTTTCCCTGCACCTGGCGGTGCGGCAGCCCCGGCCCGATAGCCCTCTGCTCTGCCCTGCCCTCCGCTGCCGCTCCTCCGGTCTGGGGTCGTCCCACTCCCGCCGCTGCAAGGACCCCCTCCCTGGAGCATCCCCGTCTCGGCCCCGACCCTTTTACACCGGCCTCCCAGAACGCCGCTCCGTCCGCGAGGCCGGGCTTCAGTGAGGGCAGCGCAGCCATCCCGCCATCTCTCTCTCCCCTTCTGGTATGACACCCTTTCCCCAGCTCCTCCGATGTGTTTATTTGGCCTGGAACAAAAGGTGTGTGTGGTGGGAGGCAGCTAATTTCCAGCAAAGTCCAGGCGCGGCGGTGACATTTGTCATTTTCGGATGTGAAAAGTAAGGTTGTGCAGCGCGAAGTCTTCTCCTCCTGATCTCCCGCTGGAGGCACTCGGAGGAAACTGTCTGAGGGATTTGAGCGGATAAGACAGAGCAGCCCTAAAGAAGAGCTTTGCAGCTGAGTGGCTGACTGAATCCGTCTTACCTATGTACGTAGGGTTTCATATTCATAGCCGATGTCTGTACGTTGATACATAATCTCTTGCCCTTGTTAATTCTCAATAGATGCAGAGATAACTAATCCTCCCAGCTAGATAGACATGGGCAGATTACGTGAGTGCAATCTATCTACCTATCTGTCTGTATATCCGCACGCACGTATATACACGCACGGGCAGCCGTAAAGCGATTTCACAGGGTTTCCTTCCATAGGAGTGCACAGAGGTGGACAGCGCGGGCAGAGCCCGACGCCTTGCATACCAGATATACAAATATTTGGTGAGAACACACATATATGTATCACTCCATATTTGAGGCTACCTGGTGTTACAGGTTTTCTGTACTGCATTCGCTTTCTTTCCTTCTCCGCAATGTGCTCGAGTTTTATACAAAACACGTACAAGCCTTTCTTAGAGAGGAAAATTATGGAAAGAGGGAGGTGAAATATTAACTAGATCTGGAGTCTTAAAAAAAAAAATCTCACAACAACACACCCCAAAGCAGCACTTGAAATTATTTAGCTGCTGGATAAAGAAACCTATTTGGCATCAGCTGAGACATTATTTTGATTATCCAAACGCTTACCCACCCTTAACGCCAGCCAGCCTTTGCAGCGAGAGTTACCTGGGTCCTGCTTTGTTCTGATTTTTAGCATAGATGTTTTATGGGAGGCAGATGTTTAATGGGCGCAAAACAAAGAGGTCTTGGGATGCCTGCTAAATCTCTCCTTGAGTAGTCCTTGCCTCTGCCTGCTCCCAGCCCGGGGCTGCTCAGACCCCCTCCCCAGTGAAGATGAGGTCGATGATTCTGGTGGGGCAGCGCCCGTCCCCGCCGGCTACTCTAACACCGTCGCTTAATGTCGCTTAATACCTGTCCGACCCCGCGGATGGGGATGCTTTGCAGCTGCTCGGGGAGGGACCCGGCCCGGGCCCGGCTGCAGCAGCCCTGCCGCCGCCGCTGGAGCTCAGCACTCCCGGCATCCCGGGCACCCCTGGTACCTCTAGAATCCCCAGCCTGGCCCGGTTATCCCGCAGGGAATAGCCCCTGCGGAGGCACAGCAGTCTGTCAGTAGCAGCTCTGTGCAAGTGAGGACCCTGCCCCGACGCGCGAAGGCGGGGGGGGGAACACTTCACTACTCCTCGGTGAATATTAAACATCATTGTCTTACAAATTAGGAGAAACCGCTACGGTCATAATAATATTAAACTCCCTGAAACTCAAAGTATCTCACAGCAGGGTCGTTAGAGGCGATGAAGCTCTTAGCTCTAAAATCAGTTTCCTCCCACCTGCGACTTCCCCCGTCCTGACGTCCTGAAACTGTCCGTCCTGTTAGTAATCTTTGTTTCACTATTAGCGATACAATACACATTGATCTCCACAGGAATGATCCCGGATTAATTACTCCAGCAAGGATTCTTCCCCGAAGAATAGTACCTAAACTCCGCTCCTGCCCTTTCGATACGAAGTTGTCTACTTGACTAGACTAACTAATTTTCAGGGTGGACATGAGACTTTGTCACTGAGTCTGGGTCAGAAGAAGAAGGTAGCCCATGCTCCCTTACTAAGATTTTTCCCTTCGGCTAATGACTTTGTCCTGTGTCAGTGAGGTCACTAAGACTTGGTTTTATCTGCAGGTCCAGAACAAACGTTGAAGAATCCTTGAATTTTACACCTCTCTGCTGCAGGTGTGAGTCAGTCGCTCACTCGAGAATTACCGTGTATCAGAGGAGAAACAGCTCAATGCAGACAAATACGGATCGTGTATTAGAGAACAGCTTCCCGAGCTGTATTATTCACACAAATGCTTATTTCTCTCATTACAAAATCAAGATACTCCTCGGTCTCGTGCAACATCCCAGCATTATATCTCGAGAAGGGAGAGAAAAGTCCTAAGAAGTGAAGGTGGCAGGTTGGAAAATGCAAGCGGAAAAAAAGGCACAGCACCTCTCCAAAATAAAAACCTTCTCACCAAAATAAAGCACCGAAAAAACCATCAAATCTATACGTAATCAATACTGATCTGGAATCAATCTGTTCCTCCCTGGCTGCATGCGGATCCCAGGGCTGCAAGTGCTTGTGATTACAGAGAGTAGGAGGGTCATTTTCTAACAAGGGTGCTCACTGTATCTGAGCTCCAAATTATCCAAAGAGGACAGATGGCCCTTCTGATCTTATAATGAGAGCAGGGAGTGATTATCAGTCTGAACCAAAAAAATGATGCTCTGCTGACATATTTTCACAGTTCTGAAATCTGTGCTTGCACTTATGCCTCGCTTCATGTCCCTCTTCATTTAATTTAGGCATCGTTTGGGATTTCAGAGGGCTGTGTGAAATCCGTCCATTTATCTCTCTCTGTGCGTCTCTGTCTCTCTGCCCATGTATCTATCTAGGACATGTGTACAGACACAAAACAAAGGAAAGCAAAAGGTCACTTCACAGGAACTCCTAAGCCAAATCACGCTTGGCAAAATATTTATATATAAATATATTTGCCAATAATTAAGAAGCCCAGCTGCCTCCTGGATGCCTAGATTTTATGTTTGCTTCCTGGCAGTTTTCTGGAGCTGTTGCATTCCATCTCTGCAATTACTGCGATATGTGGTGAGTCAGCCCAGACCCAAGCTCCCTTTGGGGAAAAA
>JAAGNO010001221.1:0-14280 GCA_033439905.1 Ceryle rudis
ACTGTGTATTTGTGGTAAATTGTTGGGAGCTAGGGAGCATTGAGTGCTGCCCTGTGTTGGGCATGGAGGGGGAGCGGCGGGGGCGGGGTGGCGCGCGCCGCACGTGGGCTGCGGGGAGCTCGGCGGTGCCCGGCACTGGCCGTGTGGTCCCGCGTGTCGTACCCGCCCTCTGTCCCCCTCCTATTTGTCGTCCCCCCCACACCCGGCTCGGGCAGCACCGCGCTCCCGCCCGACGTTCCCGAGCCCCGCCCCCGGAATCCGTCCCGGTCGCGGCTCTTTTTTCCCCCGCCGCTGGGCCCCGGCCCGCGCCCGGGCCCGCGTCCCTACTCGGCGCGGAGCCGCGGGTCGCGCATATAGCGGGGAGTGCATGGAACACGCAGTATGTAGCATATAGTATATACGCGCGCATATAGCGGGGAACTGCGTGGAACACCCCAGTGCCGCAGCAGCGAGCGGGAAAGGCTACACCTCGGCAGGGAGGCCTGACCAGAGCGGCGGCGTTGTGCCGGTGCCCGGGAGTCAGGACCAGAGCAGCGGCGTTGTGCCGGTGTTTGAAGCCTCGGTGCACCCACGCCTTGAGCACAGCGGCGCGGTTTGGGCTCCGCAGCTCCCGATGTAGCCAAGCGGGAGAAAGGCAGATGAAGTCATCGGGAGAGTGAGAGCGACAGCTTTGGGGGGAGAAGCTTGAAACAGGTTGATTCTCCTTGGTTGGGAAAGAAGTGGTGGTGGGATACGATGGAGTTTGATAGAACTATGAAGGTGGTGACTGATGACACAGTTATAGTGCAGTTGTAAAACTGGCATCTGGTTCCAGCTTGAAATTTTTATTATTTGGGAACTAAATGGGCAGGGCGCGTCAGGACTTTGAGGTTTTAATTAGGTCTTTGCTAAGTAACAGTTTGTGAACATTCAGTCCTGATGGAGCCAATAACACTCTATACCTTCTGTGCAGTGGTCAAGTCAGGAGGGGTTATTTCAAGACCTAATGGGGGGATACATCCTGAGGCATATAGGATGAAGAGCAAACTAACCTGCAGTCAAATACAGACTTGGAACAGATCCACAGCAAGAATATTCCTACCCCGTACAGCCTGCCTCCACATTCTCTGCCAGCAGAGCCTGCAGAGTTCCCTGGTTGGTCAGACTTCAGACCAGTCTGTACCACTCCCATCAAGGCAGAGCAAATCTGTCGTTCATTTTGCAAAAACCTTTACCATTCCTTCAAAAAAAGCCTGCTGTGGGTGCAAGAGCTTACTTGTCTCTCAAATTTAGCAGCCCATAGATAGGTAAATTAGACAGTTCACAGAACTTGTATCTGCTGTGAGACTATTTGCAGTCTCACAGCAAATCTACAGTAGGAGACTTTGGGCCTAAATAGTTCAATTATGCTACTTCAGTTAAGCGTGCCCAGCTGACCAACCCTCTGTAAGGTAGACCTCTGTCTATGACAGTCTGTATTTAAAGTCTAGGAGAAGACTTTAGTGATAGCTTTAAATTTAGCTTTAGTGCTGTGGTAGAGCTCCCCTGCGGCTGTGGTTGCATGTCTGACTAAGGGAATGAATATTGCTGTGTGCTGACCCTCACAGGGAAGCAGCGTTGGCAAGATAACCTGCTGCAACATTGTCTGGACTTCAGCTTGGACCCAGTGCCTTGCTTGCTGGTTTTGTATTACTCTGTTAAAGAACTGCTTGTGAGCAGAAAAGGCAATTATTGCCTAAAATATGGATTCTGGCTCTCCCCTGTGCATGTTTTGGCTTTGATACCACTCTGGGTTTAAGGCTTGCTTGTTGCCTTGTATTTGTGGGCAGGGGACTATGGCACGTACAATACTAATAATTGCACAAGCTAATAATTTGACATCTGCCACACATTTTTGCATAAAGTCCTGATTTTGTAGGACTTTCCCTGCATCACTTAAGGAAAAGTAAGAACCCAACCAGATACCCAGTTCAATTGTGCTGCCACCCTGATCTGACTGAATAGATGCCTGGTCAGAACTGGAGGGTTTTGAATCTCTCCTGTTGCGTCAGCCAGGGAAGACTGATGATACACTTAAGAAGGCAGCACAGCTCTGACCTTGCTTCAGGGCTTCAGGCCCTTTTCTATGGGGTTGCAATACTCTGTTCTGGGAAGAAGCCCTAGGGGTAAAGCAGCATGGGAGTACTACTGCTGATAGCCCAGTTGGCATCAGATGCCAGCCCAAGCTCTCTGCCCTGGGAGAAACTTGCCCTTGATCGGAAATGGAACAAAATAGTCTTGAACAGCAAGGAGTCAAATGAGCTAAAAAAATCACTTCGGACCTTTATTTTTGCCTCCATAAGTACCTGGGGTTTTCAGGAACTCTCCTTGTTGCACGAGCAAGGCTATATACTGAGGACAGCATGCTGTCTCTATAATGTTACTTAAATGAACATCAGTGATGAATCCCATGGCATAAAGCCAGGTGATGTGGCACATGCTGTTCAGGGCTCGCCTTGTAATACCCAGGTGCCTTGGACAGAGTTCCTCAGACTAGTCCCAAAAACAAAGCCAGGGAGTGAGCTAATTGCTAAACACTGCGAATGGTGAGGGACTTGAGAGTGCTCAGCTTAATCTCTGATTCTCATTAATGTGGCAGTGTCAGATATACCAGTGTGTCTTAGTAAAAATTTAGGTTGCCAAAAGTGTCAGATATGCATGTGAGTCTCATTAGTCTAGCACAGCTATGACAGGACAGCTTACAGTACTTAAAGGGGGCCTACAGGAAAGATGAGGAGGGACTCTTCGTAAGGGAATGCAGTTATAGGGTAAAGGATAACAGTTTTAAAGTGAAAGAAGGTAGATTTAGATGAGGTATTAGGAAAAAATTCTTTTCTGTGAGGGTGATGAGATACTGGCATAGATTGCCCAGAGAAGCTGTGAATGCCCCATCCCTGGAAGTGTTCAAGGCCAGATTGGATGGGGCTTTGAGCAACCTGGTCTAGTTGAAGATGTCCCTACCCATGTCACGGGGGGTGGGACTAGGTGATCTTTAAGGGTCCCTTCCAGCCCAAACCATTCTATGGTTCTGTGTTGGTCTCTGTGCCTTGTGCCACAGAAGGGAGCAACGTGGCAGCATCCCACTGCATTTAGACTCTCTGCTCCAATTGCCCACATACCTGTTTGCAGCTTTCAGCACAAGTCCAGGAGCTACACTCAAGTCTTTAGCAAGTTGGACCTTAGCTGGTGGGCAGCACTGCAGTCCTCCAGTATACTTAACACTGATGGCAACTGCTTCTGTTAGGGAATTTGGGTGGCTTGTGTAGCTTAATGACGAAGAGCAATGCCTGCCTTTCCAGGTTTCAGTGGGTCTCACAGTCTAAGAACATTCTCTGCTAATAGCTTCAGAATGTGATTAATCTGGTGTCCGCAAGTAAATGAAATATCTCCACCCATGAGAGTGGATGGAGGTATGAAGAATTCCACTTGCCTTCTCATCAAGTGGGCATCAGTGTTACGAGGTGGTCTAGCTGGGAATCCAAGGCACAGCATTTAACTAATTGAAACAAAGTCAAATAGGCAAAAAAAAGAGATACTGAGGAAAGAAGCCAAACAGGGAACTTCACATTGCAGGAGGCTTTGTCTTCCAAATGCATTGGAATCTGGGAAATCATGCTTCTAAACTTTTCTAAATATCAAAACAGTCTGGAAACATTTTAACTTGGAAGAAATGTCATGCTCTGCCCTCTCCTCATGCTGCTTATGCTGCTTTCCATTCCAACTTGTATGCTTTATTTTTGCCATGTATTTGTTTTCTCCCTTGGGACAGGTGATCCAGCTTTTCCCTGCTACTCGTGCAGTTCTCAGAGGCTAAACTTCACTTCTGAAAGTAGTTTCTCTTGTCTGATAAGAACTGCTCTTTCCAGCAGAAGGTTAGGGGTTTTTTTTCTTATTTTCCTTCTTTTACCCTTCTTCCACTGTCATTGTTTTTCTCCTTCAGTTTATTCTTCTGCCATCTGTGTGATTGTCTCACACCTCCATCATACAGTTTATGAAATCCTGACTGAAAAAAATATTCTGCTGCTAAAAAAGTTAGGGATTAAATTCATCCTTCTGCTGAGGTCAGTGAAAGTAATGTGTACACACAGACATCTGCTTCCTTCAGTAAACCGCACAGAACACTGGAGGTGTTGCTGTGCCGTGTGCTCACCAGGGAGATGTCAAAATACAGAAAATGTGTAAAAAAGGAGCAAATTTCAGGAGAGAAGACTTTTGAGAAAGGAGGTCTGGAGTTTCATTCCATCAGTGATGGATGTATCCAGGATTAGTCAGCTCCACCAATCTCCATTTCTTTTGAAAACCCAAGACAAATGGTGGGTACAGTATATAATTAGTTTTGTAGAAATAAGCCACAAGATTGTAATATATATCACTAATACATGAAATGGCTGTATTGAATGTGAATGAATGGGTGTCAGCTGAGCTGGTTTTACTGTCCTCCAAGGAAAGAAGGACCCTTTAAGAACTACTTTCACCCTTGTCTCTGAAACTGCTTACAATTTAAATCTAACCCATTTTGCATTATTTGAAGAGGGACTCTCTTCTGGCTTACTGCCACAACTGCTATTTATTCATCTTTTAGCAGGGAATAGTCTCAAAATACCCTTGTGTTTGCTGATCTTTCAAGGTAAGGGAATTAACTGGAATTTTTCCCATTTTCCACATGTAAGCATTTCCAAAATAAATATGGGATGGGCTGTGGGATAATACCCTGTGAACATTTTAATACACACAATAATATCCTCCAGTTTATACAGATCTGGATTTTTTTCAAAACATAAATGCTGCACTCCTTCTAACAGAGGTGCCAAGAATTACATCAAGAAAACAAAATCATAATGTTCACTGTGCTGATTTTGCAGGCCAAACCAGGAGATGACATACTGAGCCATATTTGTGCTACTGGCGTTAGTAGAATTGAACTGTATTTAGCTTGTGGTGCTGCTCTTCCTGAACACGGTGATTTCTTCTTTCTAAATCAGGTGACAGAATTGGTTGTTAAAGGCTAAAGTAAGCCACTGGGTTCACTAGAAAAAGAGTAAGAGGCAGTGCATGTGGACAGCAACCCAAGAGCAGCCCAGAACAGCAACTGTGACCCTACTGCTTCTCTGCTTCTTTCCTGCTTTCCAGGAAAAGTGCTTTCTGTAGTTTTGGAAAGAATGCAAAATCAAATCTTGCATCATCTGGGCACCTAAGCCTACTCTCATGTTTGAAACTCCCTCGCCCAGATAATAAAGCTTAGTTCCCTACGTTCCTTTGACTGAAACCTCTACAATCCACCTTTATACCACCCAAATGGAATAAAATCTTTACTGATGGAAAACTGTTCTATCTAAAGATGTGTCTGCCCATGCTCTACAGTCATGACACTGTTGCTAGACCTCATGTCCTTTCTCTGCCATTCTCCCTTTTTGATGTTTATCAAATTCAGCAGTCAGGAAAGAGTGTCTCATATAACTTCCACATCCTTCATTTCTGCATACCAAGTGGGGGCAGCAACTTTCAAATGTGCAGATTTCAAATGTCACCTTTCCCTGACACTGAGTGGGAAGGATGAGAGCAGCCTGGGCTTGCACACGGCTGCACACACGGGGTCCTGAGGTGCTGTTAAATTAGTCCCCACTCCTAACGAGATCCAAGGAGTGAACTATAGCTCTGGACCTCTATTATCTTTACCATCTGATTGCTAATTCACTTTCAGGGTCTTTTGGGGGCCTTTTGAAGGAAATGTGAGATAAATATGCTATAGAGAGGTCTGGCCCTAAGTAGGGCAGATACAAGCTATTCATTACCATTTGCCTGCAGGAGCAAGCAGTCGGTGGTTGGCTGTTCTTCAGCACCATCAATGTAAAGGATCTTTCAGAAAGTAGGAGAGAAAGAGGAAGCAGGAATGATGAAATTCTAAAGTAAAAGTTGATTTCCCCTCTTCTTCACCAATTTCCTTCTTATTTGAGGACATTACTGCAGCATTATTTGTGTTTCAAACACAAGCATTTTTTTTAAGTCATGAACTGAAGAAAAGACTCAGAAGGAACCATTTTTCCTCTTTTTGAAGTTTCTATCATGCTTACAGTTTCTGTAATAAAACCGTCAGTCTATCAAGTTGGGCTGCTAAAGCTGCAGATAGAAATGTGGTTGCTCTAAAGGACCTGAGCACCCAACAGCTCCTCTGAAAAGTAGTGATAGCTTCTAGGAACTCAGCACTTTTGAAATGGCTTTCAATTTAATCCCTGAATTTTTTCCAGAGGAACTATGAACAGTAAATTTCAGCAACTGAATTTTCAAATGCTTATGTTGGAATAGCCTCGGGACTCTGATCAGACCTGCTGCCAGCACTTCAACATCACTGCAGTAGAATTCAACAGTGTAAGTAGCAGCTGCCAAATCGTTGCATTTTGCAGGTTTGTATTTTCAAGCAGACAAGCAGTGATTTTAGGTTATCCTGCAATGCTGGGTTGATAAACTACATAATCTTTCAGCAGAACTATGGGCATCCAAAGCTGTGAGCAGGGTGAATGGCTTGGAGGAGGCTCTCTGAGGCAAGCTGCCCACTTTGCCTTTATTTTCAACAGTCACCCATTTCTGCAAGGTGTCATGAAAGCATTTCAAATTGCAAATGAATGAAACAATGCACCCATGATTACTATTACCTTTTGAATTACCAGGTTTAGGCGGGCAGATGAGGCTTTAGACATCCACGTTTGAACCTCCTGTCAAAAATCAAGACAGCATAAAAATCAGCTGTGGATTTGATGGGACTGCAAAGGTACTGATAGTAGCAACAGACTCTGCTTTTGGATTCCCTCTGGACAAAGCTGGACCAAGCTTTGAATGTACATGAAAAAGAATCAAGGAAAGAAGTTGACGCAACCTAGTTGAAACTCTCAAAAGAACTGTCTTTAAACATAGAAGCATTCAGAGAACAAAACCTCCTTTTCAGCACTCCTGGCTCATTCCTAGGGGCCATTTCTTACATTTCTGCTAAATCAGTTGAGAAAGTCACTAAAGCATAGCAACATTGCAGTGTCCCTAGGAATAAAAAAAAAAAAAAAAAAAAAAAAACACCAAAAAGCCTTAAGAAAAACTCCGAATAGTGCAGAAAGCAAGAACAAATGTTTTATATATGTGGTATTGTTAAAACTCCCAAGTGGCATAAATATAATAAACAATAGTGAAGAATGGGGTATTTCTGTTTGTTTCCCCACACTCGAGATGACCTAACCTACCCCAGGCATGGTTCCACTTTGGGACTTGTGAGTTATTTGATCGGTCCAAACTTGTGAAAATAAACACTGTTATTCTACTGTTCTACATTGTGCATTCTTTTGTTCTCTGTAAATAGACTTAGAACTAGCAAATGAAAGTAAATTATAATAAAATACAAATCAAAATAAAAACTGCAGATAGACTAAAACCAACACATGGGGAAAAAATGTAATAAACACAAGAATAATGAAATGGTATACTCATCACTGAGCATAGCTCTGCGCGCTCCAGATGACTTCGTCAGCATTTTATGGTTGAGTTCTGATCTCATTTACAGACGTCTCCTGCAGAGCCTTCCCTCATACTAACTCTGGCATGGCCGAGAGAATAATCTAACATTTGAGGGTCAGTATTTTCAGAAAACCCTGTGGGAGTTGGATTCTCAGATCCCATTGGATTACAGTGCAGGTTGAACACCTAACTTGGTATCTCTCAAAAAATCCCCTCCTTAAAATAATAGGTTATTTCTTTGGCCCTCCCAATACTATCTTCCCAAGAATAGTTTCTAGTGTTTTGTCTAATTGTAAGTAAATGCCATGGGGTTATCTTGGTATTCAAGTACCCAGCTAGAAGAGATCAGCTTGAGTGTAAATTCTTTATTAGGAATAGGTTTGGGTTTTGGGTGCTACACTCAAAACCCTGTCCTTACCTCTGTGTGACAGTAACATCTCAAAGGCATGTTTTACAGATCATTTATTTGTCCATCTTTGTACATATCATGTGTTAAGAATTACTATTGTTTATAACATAAATGATAGTGGCTTTCACCACTCCCTGGGAGAGGTCATTTTGCAGCCTGATGTATGTCACTGTCGGAAGGCTTCTCTTGATATTTTTATAGTGGTTTTTATCATTGCAAGATTTTGAAGATAGGGAGCAAGAAAACTTACTGCGTTGGCTAGAGTTTGGTATGCATGTGCATATGCCCGTGCATAAAGATGAGGTAACTGGTCAGACATGGTATTTTACAATACCCTCCCAAACCAGGAAAGCACCTTCCTTCTACATCTTATTTATAGAAAATAAAATAATTCTGCTTGACTTTTTGTGGAAAAGAGATGTAATGGTAACATTTTATACAGATTTGGTCAAAAGCCCAGGGGAGAAGAGATACAGCCCTGGCTGGGATAATGTGCTGCCCCTAAAAACAAGGCACTAAGAATGGTTTATGACCTGATGTCTGTGGGTGTGCAATTTATGTCTCAATGCCACGAAGCAGCATTAACCCAAATGATATATTTCAAATAAGTTCCTTCATAGCAGAACTTTAGTAAATTTTGGGAAATCACAATGTATGCAAGAAATTTTACCTCCTCCCAGCACTCCCACCGCCACTGAACTGCATCTCTCTCTGTTTAGAGAGAAAGATATTATGTAAAAATAGTGCCAAAAAGCAGATTTTCAGATTATTTAACTAAATAATCCAGTTTGAAAGAGTATACAGCTTTTACCACTGTACAGAACAGCTATAATTAATGATGATTCAAAAAGAGAGATATGCAGGTTTACAGTACAGCTTACCAGAAGCTTGTTGTCTTAAAACGAATATCATTTAACTTCCACCAGAAACCCAGGCCATCTCTTTCCAATAACACTTTCTAGAAGGACTTGTGAAAATCGTTTCCCACATATCTACTTAACAAATGATCTCCTGAATCTCTGGCTTTTTATTTGTTGAAAACATGTTCTTGGGACTCAGTTCATCCTTTCATAATTCAAAGACTGGAGTGCCTTATGTTCAGGTCTTAAAATAAAGGTGTTCAAGTGATCCTCCAGTCAGGCTGAAACCAAGAATATTTATCCTATCCTTGTGCACTGTTGCCCAAGGGTTCTTGCATAAATTTTTCCTTCATCCCCACCCTCTTATTACACTTGAGCCTATGTGAAGTCCTCTTATCCTTACCCAACAACGGAGCAGCTAAGGAATCAAATAGACATCCTAAGTTTCTTTGGTAGGCAAGGGAGAGTGGAGCATCTCCAGTGTAGCCACATTAGTTCCCATCTGAACTATCAAGTACTGTCTCTGTCTGCCTTAACTACAAGGGATTCATTGGCAGACTAACCATGCAATGGTGAAACCTATCAAAAACTCATCTGCACAACCTCTACACCAGATGTGTAGGAAAGAGAAGTGGGGTTTGGGGCAGCAGAGAGAGCATCACTGGCCTTTTCAGTGGTTATGCTTCATCGGGGTGATCTTACTCTGGTGGTTAAAGGGCACCCTTGAGAGCCTTTCCTAGAAGATAAAAATGAGGGATCAGTCTAGGTCTTAGCCTCAGAAACTGGCTGCACTGGAAGAGCAGATACAGTGGCTTTTGTCTAAATTGGGAGCCTGACTCTCTGCTGCTTTGCACCTTGCATTCAGAGGAAAGCGGTTTGTGTGTTCATCTTCTTTCCAACTGATTTCTTCATATATCTGGAGTGATTTTACATCATAAACTGAGTAACAAACTTACCTCTCAATATGATATGCCCAGATGTGGCCTGAAATGTTCATATTTGGGAAATAATTTCCTTTAGTTTTGCTCAAGGAACATTTGGGTTAAATGGCAGCTTTGTTGAGTTTTTTATCCACATTTTTAGGAGTTTTCTTTTTATACTATTCATAGTTCCCCAAGGATGTGTGTATAGTGTCAGCAGCAATGAATGCCATGAACTTTTACTGTAAGGAACTGAAATATCATGATAATCTAGTTTTCATGGTAATTTGGCCCCATGGAAATCTCTCCGAGGAATAAAAATGCCTGAGAAAAATGAAATTCACATAAACTCTCGTTATTTTCTAAGTTTGTCTATATGTCTATGGGGAACTAGATGAATTGTTAGCCTCCAGATATAAATCACATTGCTGAAGAATGAAAGATCAGTACATACTCAAATGCTTGATCCAGCCATAATAAAAATAAAATTCTGCATTTGTTCCATCGATGACAAAACCTCAGTACAGTGCTAAAATACCATCGCAATCAGCATGGTAGAAAACAATACGGGTGCGGTTCCTTGACAGTTGAAGCCAATCTAAGCTGATCTGTTTTCATTCATGTCACACCGCCCCTCCTTGTCATCACAGGACTATTTATTTTATTTTGTTGATTTTCTAACAGTTAGTACTGGACCTACCCTGCCAGGGAGTCAGAGGAAGAGCATATATGCAGATAGGGTCAGGTGGGCTGCCCTGCAGGTAATCACCTGTAAACATGCAAGGAACACAAGGTAAATGTAAAATGACAGCAAAGCTTTTCGGAGGAGAGTGAATGACATTATTTATGCTCAGACTAATTTTCAAAGTCATTTAGTCTGTGTAACAGTAATCCATATGATTAATTTGCCAACTTGGATAGAAATTAAGAAACCTGTTTACCAAAGACTTGCCAAACCAGTCCTTCTTACTGTCTGGTATGAAATTTATGTGTTTGTCTTCATTTGAATGTAGAACTGCTTTAACTATATAGGAATAGGTATAGAACAAGGAAAACTATTTATGTCATATACAAATGGTTTTTGGAAGAGTAGCTCTACTTGTGTGAGAAAGGGGAATAAACAATACTGGAAGAGGGAGTAGAATAAAGCAGTTATCTTTTACCTTTACATCTGTGCTATATGTATAAATATACTAGCAAAAACTCTTCTTCATAAATGAAACAATTATACCAGCTTCCAAACTGAGTGCACACTGGGATTGTTTAAAGAGAAAACAAACATTAATAAATAATTAAAAAAAAAAAATCAGAAGAGAGGAGACTGGCATTTGGAAATAATTAGCACTCAGTAAGTATATTTAAAATGGCCCACAAAGTGAAGAATAGTGCCACTGTAAACTGAGCAGTCCAACTGGAACTGGAGGAGTCAAGTATTCTATAAGGACATGAAAGCAGTTGTATGTATAACTTAAAGCCATTTCACTGATGCATGAAGCAGCTCCTCAAGAGAGTCATGCCAACAGTCCCCATCAGCAAGGGGACAGGTTTCACTGTTGCATCCAGTCCCTCTTTGTGTATTCACAGATCCTACATAAGCAGTGTGACTGCCATGAACTTCACCTCTTCGCAGATGTCAAATTTCTTTCCCGGGAGAATGACCCACTGCCTGCCTAACAAAACACAAAGAAGGTGGGTTCTTTTCCAGCCATGCCCTGCAAGTCAATACTCGCTGTTATGTAATTAAACACAGCATATCAGTTCACATGGGCTTTTTAATGGGGAAAAATAGTACATTTTAAGATTTGTGGCCAGATTCATCAGCACACTTGACAGGTCTATGCTGCTTCAATGACACAGAACAACCTTAAGCCTGCAGGAACTGTTGATTAAAGCAGCTCATGGCAGCATCACTAGAGTAATGCAAACCAGCCAAGGTGTATCAGCAAAACCACCTTCTCAGCTCTTATTTTGAGGGCTTTCTATCTTAGCCTAACATAATTTCCAAAGTTAAAAAAAAAAAAAAATTAATTTAATTTTTTGATAAATTTCCATGTTTAAAAGATTAGTATTTACTTCTTGGGTAATAAATTAATTAATTTAAATAGTTAGAAGCTGAGTATTTACTTTTTGAGTAATACATTTGAGGAGAAAGCACTGTAGGATGTTTTCAAAAAAATCTGTCCCCTATGTCTATAAGCAGGTTTGTGTGATGTGGGTGACAACTGGATGTGAGCACCAGGACCAGCTGAGACTTGGGTGAGTGAGGAGCAGTAATTTAACTCAGCATACCATGCAAGCCAGGAAGAGTGCTTCTTAAATCATGTCCAGTGAAATTTGCTTTACAGAATGTGCAAAATGACACTGAGGGCCAAGTACAACACTGCTTATGGAGAGCAAATATATGGGAAATAACCTCCAGTGCTGCCATAGAGTTAAAGCAAAACAGGACGCAGAATGATTTAGTGGGAAAGATGACTCTGCAAAAAGGAAACTAAGCTGTATTTATAAAACAAGACTCGTGACCTCTCAGAGACAGAGAACGCAGCCTGTCATTTTCTACCATGGTTAAATCACGCCTTGTGAACGGTCTATTATTTCCAAAACTTTCAGACTAATTTGCTATTGCGAAATGAAATTTCTTCAAACAAGACAAAAAGCCCATTCCTCCTTCAGGATTGCACTCTGCACATGCCAAATATGAAGTTATAAAGCCAAGCTGTTTTGGAATTATCTGAGCATAAAAAAAAATAAGGCCTCTGACCAGTTTTCTGAGAAGAAAACTGTTTATCATGTTCCAGAAAAAAAAAAATTAAAAAAATCCCTTGGGCTAAGGTCAAGTGTGGGAAATTTCAAGCCAAAATGAGAATCTCCAGGCGTTATAGAAGCAATGATGAGAAGCAGTTGAAACTGAACGATTTTTGGAGGCAGAAGCACTGACTCCAAAGTTCAGGCTGAATTTTGCCCCCCTCATCCATCATGGGTCTAATTTTCAAAACAGTCTACTAATTTTCTCAAAAGGAGCAGATTTTCTTGGAATTGGACATGTGGGATCTCTGCAGCAGAGCTTTCCTGAGAAGTCTGGTAAAATCTGCAAGGGAGGAGGACTGGTTGCTTTGAGTGGATTTGTATTTTAGTACAACATTTTACAAATATAGCTACACTCTGAAATAATAATTGTGCAAATGTTCTTGTCTCACATTATCCTGCCAGTGACTTTGCCTCACAACTTCTTGTCTGCTTTGTTAATCTGAATGGAGAGGTGTATCAATCTCTGAATTACTGGAGGAAAGAGGATTTGGGAAAACTGTTAAAAAAAAAAAGAAAAAAAAAGAATTAAAGTTATTCTTTAGTCTAGGAAGAGAGATGTATATGTGAAAAAAATACTAACACATAGATGAAGTGACCTTTACATGGGCTCCTTTCATTTTATGAAAGTTATGGCCAGCTTTGTTCTCAGTGCCCCATCAAATGCTGTGTGTTATATATCTGTGCCTGCTGGATTTCTAACCACACACATAATTCTGAAAAAACTTCTTGCACTGTCAAATGTTTTGATGCTATCTAAATGCAAAAGAGTTCTCAGAATGATGCATATTAAGTAGCACTGAAATTTCCTGTTTACAATGCTATAAAACCCAATTCTGAGGTCTCTGTGCAGAGCAAAATACTGACTTTCAGGGGTCATGGAGCAACTATCGATCCATGTTGGCATGCGAGGAATTACACATGTATATCTAGATACAGGGTCTGTGTGTCACAGATTAGCCACACCAAAGTGTATTAAAGTTACAGTCATGTCTGCATGACAACAGAGATTAACAGCATCTCAGGGGACTGCCCTACAGGCTCCATTGCTGGTACTGTCCAGATCTCCCTTTGTGGAGCAAGCAGGCTCACATGGAGACATCAAAGGTAGAAGCCTAAATAAAGTATCCTGAGAGCACCAGAAGCCAAGTCCTACTGGTTCAGGCCCAGAAGGATGATGCAATGTACCATGACAGGTAAATTTGCACATACTATATAGTTTATTTTAAGGTCTGGGACATATTCTGCCCCTCTGAGATTGATGTTGATTGATTCAATGTGATTGAATCAGTGTGCCACTCTGTGCACTACCTTGTGCACTGGTATTATATATGAATATTTTATATATAACTCCCCTACACAGATATGTGTGTGTGTATTTATTAGCATATGTGTATATATATGCATAAACACATATGCAGCTCACTGAACTGTTTTTTTTTTTCCTGAGCTCGAGTAGAGCCATGTTCACTTGAAGTGTCATGACAAAACAAACTGTTTCATTTCTTATTGTTACTGGACAATTGAAATGCTGGTTACAATGAATAAATACAGCAGGATATATGCAAATCAGGGAACAGAGATACTTCCTCTTTTAAAAGGATCAGCCTTACAAAGTACAGAAGTTGTGGAGATAATTTATATTAAATATGTGAATAGTAATTAGGAAACAATTTTAAGTATATTACTAGATGCCTGAAAAACCATCACTGAATAATGAAAGTGATCTGTCTTGATTAAAAAATGTAGCTAACTTTATAGATGGAAGAAT
>JAAGNO010001223.1:0-10020 GCA_033439905.1 Ceryle rudis
CTGCAGCTGCCAGCTGTGGGAATCTTTCTCTTTTGCTGACAATAGAGACCTCTGTGTTTGGGGCTCAGGGGTCAATGCTGTGGTGTACGTGTGTGGGTTAGTTACCGTAATCCTTTCTGCTGCACCAACAAAGCTCATCTAGATACGACATTTCCGTCTAGCTTTTTAGAAGCTGTGATAATTTACACTACTGCCTAGAAAATATGCAAGGACATGTGTCCCGGGTTTCAAAGTCCTGATATGCCTTCAGCCTTGGTCTTCTGGAATTGGTTCCTTTTCAGTGCCCTACAGCACTGACTGTTACAAGCAACTTGGTTAACAACGGATTTGGTAGGTAAAATTTATTACAGGGTGAATCAGTTACTATTTCAGGTATTTTATAGTGTCAGCTGTTAGCAATTGAACATAAAGTCTATTTCTTAAATCCAGCTCTTTCCCACTGACCAAGAAGTGTAGGACAGTAACCAAAGCTTTCCCCTAATTGCAGAGTTATGCTTAACATCATAGGACATCTCTATACTTAGCTCCAAACAGCAATCCTGCAAATTAGTGATGAACAAAGCAACTGCAGAATTCATGTTCAGTGTCGTGCTGACTCAGCTGTTTTGCTTCTGCAGCCCAAGAGGTGCTGCTCATCCCAAGGGTCAGCCCCAGCCCTGCGCTGTGGTGAATGGGTAAGTGCCCAGGTTGCTGCATCTCTTCAGTACGTTGTTATTCTTCCTACAGGCTTGTAGGGATCAAATTTAAAAATCCAGAGAGAGCACTTTTTTTCTTACAAAAAGACAAAAAAAATAGATTGTAACAAATCTGACAACTGAAAAGCAAGGGTTAGAGCTTCAAAGATAGAAGTATTGTTTCTTGCTGCAAAATTTCAGCTTGAGTTTCTGAAGCTCTTTCTCAGCAGCAGGAGTCAGAGAGTGATAAGAGTAAAGCAGTGTTGTAGTTTATGTTTTAAGCTAAAATTTTTACAGGCTGGGGTGTTTTCCTGTAAGTATATGCGTTATACTTTTCTGTGTGGGTACGCAGGTTTCTGAGTCATGCCATATGATGTCTTTTCTGATGGCTCCTAAAGGAAGTGTGTGTTCTAGAACATCATGAGTAAATAATTCTGCAGGATGCTTGCATTAAACCCGAAGCCAGTTCTGTCTGAATTTGGCCTATACAGAAGTTTGTCCTGTGCCTCCCAGATGCCATTTTCCAGACCCCCATGGTAACTGCCCTGGGGACTTGTTCTGCAGCAGCTAAATGGTAAGCTCACCAGTGTGCAGCTCTGTACCTAATTTCCACTCCTGTTCTGGTGAGAAAGCCCTTCAACACCAGAAGAGTATTAGCTAGTCTGCAGCTGGTGACTACAAGTCTATCAGAGGATGTTATGCCCCATTAGAGAACTCCAGTTTCAAGCATCACCTTGCTTCCCCTTGGTCCCCACCAATTCCTTAAGAAGCTGATGTAACCCAACCCAGTTAAAAAGCAAAAAAAAGTAGAACAGATCAGCACAAGCATGCAGAAAGCAATTGTTTAACTGACAGGGAGGTAAGCAAGTTACGCTACTTGCAAAAATACTGCTTTTTAGAGAAAGCGCTTCCTAGATGAGCTGACTTGCTGCATTCACGTCTGAACTGCCTTAAGGAATTCATTTAGAAGCCTGATATCAACCCAAATTTCATTTTGCCTGCTCTATAAACCTTCCCATGGCACATGGAATGCTGAGGAGACTTAGTGCATTACCTAGACTGCTTTGGCCTCTTATTAAAGCAGCGTAGAGGGCAGAATTTCTCTTTAATCAGTTGAAGGAGTTAAAAGCTTGGTGAAATAGCCTAATGGCACAGTTACACTAGAGACAACTGCAGCTGTGAAAGACTGTGTTAAGAAACAGGATGGTTGTGGTCTGCTGTAAGAAATAATTTTCCTGTTGACTATTTTTTTAAACAGGAAGCTGAAGAACAAAGCAGCATTAGTCTTGGTGCTTTTAATAGGCTTCAGATTTCAAATATTGCATTTAGGATAAGCAGATTGGGAAAAGATAGGACTTTGTGCAGCATTTTATGTAGCAACTGAGAGCTAGAAATACAGAAGACAAGAATAAACTTCAATTCAAGGAGAACCTGTGAATGTGAAGCCAATGCTTCTCTGGAGACTTTGTAAGATGGACAGTAACGCACCAGAGGACTGGTGGGAGCACACCAGTCTGTTTGCAGAACTTTGTGACCATATGTGTTTGCACAGCACTACGTAGGCTTGGCTTTGCACAGTTTCTCTTTGTCAGTCAGTCTGTCTGTGCGCCAGCTTCCCCTCTGCTCTGCTTGCTCTTTTGCAGTAACCGGAAAGAGAAACAATTTCTGCAGCACAGGAGAAGAAAACCTCCAAACACTAAGGATAGTGGTAGTGCCTCCCGCTCCCAAGTTTTTTTCTAGATAGCCAGCCAGAGCTAGGGGTGATGTCTGCCTCCTTTTCAAGCCCTTTTCTCCCCAAAGATTTTAGACAAAAATCCATTAGTCTTATTTCAGAAAAGCTTTCTTCTGAAGAAGGTAGCTCTGCACATTTTTTTCATTTGTGCGGGTTTAAAGCTGTATTTTAATTCTTTTGAAGCGTGAGCATCTATCTGATGAGATAAATGTGTACTTCTAAACATTTTTCTTTCTCACATATATCATGGATCATCTCAGAGCCATCACAGACCATGTAGGTGGTGACTCACCTCAAACCCTCCATGTAGATGCCATTTTGTTCTATCCAGAACATTTTCCTAATGCTCATTTAAACTGAAAAGGGTACTGTACCTCGCATGAAGTTGATGTGGCATACTGTGCTATTATAGTTCTCCTTGGTTTTATCAAAAACAATTAAATGACTTCAGAAAGTAGGAGCTATGTATTCTTGTAAATAACTGCCCTGTGGACCTCAGACATCATCCTGGGATTGTCTGGAGAATAACCCTTATTCTTACTCCATCTGTGTTTACCTGTCTAGTGCACACATTATATAAATGGTGGCAAATCACTGTTACTAAAGTTGGCTCAGGTGAACGGCAAGAGCAAAGTGTACGCTGAAATGCTATAGCACCACTAGAAAAGCCCTGGAGCCTCTGATAGGCTCAGTTCCGGAGAGCAGTGTGTCAAAATGCCACAAAAAGCCCTTGTGACCTGAAAAAAAAATCCTCAATGCTCATCTTTTTGTTTGTTTGGTTTGTTTTTTTTCCCCTCCTCATTTCATATTTTTGTTGCAATGAAGTTCTGTATCTTGGGTGTGACCCTCCTAAGATTGCCCCCTAAGCTGAAATTTCTGTTTGGGGTGGGGAAAAGTGGGAGCCTGGTCTCCAGCAGGAAAGCTCAGGAAAGGCTGAGCTTTGACAGCCAGGCTTTTCCTCCTGCAGCAGCCTGCAGCTGAGACACCAGGCTGCTTGCTTGCTCTTCCTCTTCTGGGAAGGTGCACAGAGCATGACTGTGTGCTCCTCCTGAGGAGGAGGAAAGTGCATTCAGAGATAATGATGGATCTTGGAGTCTTCAGAGCAAACAGGGAGAAAGGAAGAAGCATGAGTTTCCTAGCACTTTGCTGTTCCACCCTACCCATAATAGTGTGCATGTGTGCGATGGGTGGGTGGGTGGAATCTTTCAGCAATTTAAGGGCTTTGAAATGCTCTCTGACTATGATCTTAAAGAGATGATGCCTCCTTGAAGTAGGGATTGATGGTATAGCTATGGCATTATCCTGAAGTACTTCCACAGAAACCAGGTTGTTGGATTAAACAGAGTTCAATTTTGCTATTGCATTTTTGTGCATTGCCATAGCAATGCATGGGTTGTGCATGTGTGCAAAAGTGGGTATGTATGTCCAGAAGCTTATATGGCAGTGTGGATTAGGCAGGGAGCCCCTGTTTAAGGATGCAGCTGACTTCCATAAAATGAAACATGAAGTGCTTTTTACAGATTATTTAGATTTAGAAAATGTAGCAGATACACCTGTTAGCTGCAAGGATGTTTTTTGGCTGAGTAGAAATTTATTTATTCAAATTCATTAATCTCTGGGCCTTGTGTGCTCCTGTGTTTTGCTGTGCAGGTTTCTTAGCAAGACCAGACAGAGTTCAGCCTTCCATCATGCCCGTGCCTCCCCCTCCAGCTCCCCCTCCACCCCCAACACTGGCCTTGGTAAGTTTTACAGGAGGTAAATGTACCGTATATGCTGTCCTCTGTTGCTGCTCATCTTACTGAACAGGAGGATGTCCAGAGGCACCGAGGTGTGGACAAGGGGTATGCGTGATATTTAGGGAAAGCCCTCCAGCATTTTGGTTATGGTTGATGATTCATAGAATCATTAAAGTTGGAAAAGACCTTTAAGATCATAGAGTACAACCATTAACCCTACTCTCACAAGTCTACCACTAAGCCATATCCCCAAGCATCACGTCTATACAGCTGTTAAACATCTCCAGGGATGGTGACTCAACCACCTCCCTGGGCAGCCTGTTCCAACACGTGACAACCCTTTCAGTGAAAAAAAATTTTCCTCATGTCCAGTTTAAACCTCCCTTAGTGCAGCTTAAGGACATTCCCTCTTGTTCTGCCACTAGTTACTTGAGAGAAGAGACCAGCATCTACCTCTCTACAACGTCCTTTCAGGTAGCTTTAGAGAGTGATAAGTTCTCTCCTCATCCTCCTTTTCTTCAGATTAAACAACCCCCATTCCCTCAGCCGCTCCTCCTAAGACTTGTTCTCCAGGCCCTTCACCAGCTTAGTTGCTCTTCTGTGGACCTGCTCCAGCACCTCGATCCTACAAGAGGGACCATCATTTTCACTCTTCCAGTGCCCCTATGGATGTCAGTAAGCATTGACACTCCATCCTCCTCTTCCTCCCATACTGGTGGTTTGATCTAGCATAGAGTTCCTGGGTGGAGAGGCACAGCTCCTCAACAGCTTATCTAAATCAGGGGAATTGAAGCCTTGCTGTCTCCTTGCCTTTCACTAGCCATGTAATCCCACCCCTGTCCTTGTTCTACTGTAGTATTTTTCCAAGATGGAAAAAAATCAGTCCCCTTGTTTAAATTTGATAAGGATAGTTCTTGGCTGGCAAAGCTCCCTCAGCCAGCCTGTAGTATCAGAGCACAGGATCCACTGCTGACACAGCATAGTAGGTGTGAGGCTTCATCGGACCTGACTAAGATCAGCTTAAAATGGAATAGATCTTGCACCGTGCTTGCCCTCTAAGAATCAGTCGCCTCACTGACAAGAAAGAAAAGGCTTCTTGAAATACCACTGTAAAGTACTCGGGTATTTTCATGGCAAAGCCTTAGCTGGTTACACAGGCTGAGCTGTGCCGCTGAAATTTTTTTCCCTCATTTTCCATCACAAGCAAGGTAAGGACTCTGTGCTTGGTCCCTCTGTGGTGACTCTCATCACCTTTCAGGAAATTTCCATAACACTGGTCTGGTAAGTTAGAAAGCTTTTCAGGAACCACCATTTCCTAGAAGAAATAACCATATATACATGTGTGTCTGAGTGCATAGATCTGTATGTTTTGGGTTTTTTATTTGCTTATTCCGTAAAAACTGTGTCACCAAAGAGTAAACTGAAAAGACCGAAACATTGAGACAAACCTCACAAATCTAAAGGTTTTATTTGGTCTATTTGAAGAGGTCGGTATTGTTGAAGTGGTGATGGTAATTTTAAAATACTCCCGTCAAAACTAAAATAGTAGATAAAGCTCCATCTTTCTTCTGATTTATCAGAATTTGTATATTAGGAGCTTATTCTACAACTTTCAAGAACGACCACCTTCTTGTGTAATCAGATTATGTATGTAGTCTGTTCCTGTTCACTATCCAAAAGGGCAATTTGCCACAGATGTGCCTTGGCTTTACAAAATCAGAGACTATAAATCTTGTATTACCAAAAAAGTGAATTCACATAAGTGTTCTGTTTCCAGTGAATAGTGTGGGTTAGAATAGCAGCAGTGTTTGGGGCCTCAAGTCAGTAACAAGGCCAGCTATCTATAACATCACTCGAGACCAGACACAGCATGCTACCCACTACAGTGCTGTTAAAAGAGAAATTGAGGTCTCAAGTAACTACCATATTTAAGCAGAACTTTGTAGCTAGAAGTTGAGGTTTATTCTGCATCCTCATTTTTAATTTTCTTTTGCAGGCAAATACTGAAAAGCCATCCCTAAGCAGGTCAGAACAAGCAGGGCGAAATGCTCTATTATCTGATATTACCAAAGGAAAAAAGCTAAAGAAGACTGTTACTAATGACAGAAGTGCTCCAATTCTAGACAGTAAGTATGATTCTGCATGGTGCAGTTGGTGTATGTGTGAATGGTTCTACATATCTGAATGAAGAAAATTATATCTCATCAGATGAACTGACATGAGAGAAGTAGGTAAAATACTAGAAGTCTGCATGCATAAAAATAAATTCTGTTCATTGTGGATTAAGTCAGCTGAGAAATCAAGTACTGGTTATGAACTGTGAGTGTTAATTTGTTTGCTTACTCTCATAAAGCAGTTCATTTTCTCATTTGCTTAAATCAGAAAACTATGCAAACCCTACTGGGAACTCTGCTGAGGAGCTGCAGCAAATCTAACAAAACCCCTGTCAGAACTGAGGAGAGCATTGAGAATAAAGTGGAATTTCAGCCTCTACTTTTGCATAAACATTATAAAACTAAAGGCATCCCTGGCACACCACCATTGGCATGTTAGTGGCCCAAATACCACTTACAGCAAGCCCAGAGCCAGGAGCCACAGCCCCACCTGTGTGTCACTCTGCTGCACGAAGTTTTGCCACTCCTGGAGTGACTCAGAAGTCTTATCTTTTTGGCTAAGCCCTGTTGCTTAGCCTGCCCAGCAGTGCTCTGTACAAGGCAGCAGCTCCACTTACCTGAATGGAGACAAGGTCTCCATCCAGCTGTGCTTCTGCTGTGTCACACTGCACATCTCAGCAGGTGCTGAGGGGAGGCTGAAAAAGCCCGTGTTAGCAAAACTATCAGGAAGATGGAACAGAAACAGAAGAGTGAGGAACATGGGCCTTCTACATCAGATGAACAGTGTTTATTGCCTAGGGAGAAAAGACACTTCTACAGACTGATTTGAAAATGTGATACAACTCAGTCTGGGTCTGACCATGCAATTAAAGGCTGGACTGAGAGGAAGATGATGAGGAAAGAAGGAAATGCCCAAAGGAGTGTGAACAAATAATCATAATAAAAGATGCAGTTCTGCAGTCAGCCAGGTACTTAGTTTTTAAACACTTGAGTATTATCTCTGAAAGCAGTTACATGTTCTAACTATTGTAATGAGCTGGAGAAAAGCATTAAGGGGAGTTAAGGAGGGGTAAACAGTAAGATTAAAATGATGCAGCCTATTATCCTGCTTACATGAATTAACAAAGCATGATGAAAGACTAAAGCATAGTAGCAGCATTTCTCCACAGGTTCACACCCCATGTGAGTCAGAGCTGAACTAAGCTAACATGCATGAGGAAAGAGAAGGACGATGTGAAACAGTCCCCCATGAACACATTCTTCCTCTCTCTTTTTTTTTTTTTTTTTTTTTTTTCTTCTCTGTGTGGGATTATAAGTGCTTCTCCAGGTTTTAATTACTTTAAAGGCAGTGAAATTTTTACCCACCCAAAGCTGTGGATATCAAGATTCCAAGAAATTAAGCAATTCGTCCTCAGCCATGATGTAGCCTGCATCTGAGAACTGATCTCCACAGACATGCCAACCTGTGGGCCTGCTCATTTTGCAGTGATGCTCTAAATAGGGTTCTTCCCTGTATCTGTAGTTGTGGAAATACTTTCATTTTACTTTTAGCATCTCAGTGTGTCACAGCAGAAATACTGACATTGACAAATGGGAGGGGAAGGGAGGTCTGATAAAATAATTTCTGCCTATTGGAAAAATTAGCAGCTAATGAGCCTGCCACTGTATTTCTGGAATTACAGGAAAGTAATCAGAAAAGAAATCTCTTTTCCCACTTGGCTTTATTTAAATAGATATGTTGTAACATCATCAATAGTGACAGTTCTGTGTGTTACCACAAGTGATCAGCAGAGACACCACCAAGAAGGGCACCTCTGTCTTCCTTCTTCATTTTCCATGAGATTTCCTTGTCTCTTGGTTTGCTTATGGAGAAGTGGAAGGATAAGAGAGCAGAGGTATGAAGGAATGGAAGGTAGCTACAAAGATGCTAAAAAAAGACAACATGATAGTCTCTGAGGTCCCATCCATGCTCAGTTCCAAATTTTCTGTAGTGATTGTTTCTCTGCTTTCCAGTCCACAGCAGACTAAAGGAAAGTGATGGCTTAATAAAACATAGTGGCTACATTTATTGCAGCACCTCTTCCATGGTGCAATAGTGGTGGTGATTGTAGCTGTAATGATCCAACCTGAACAAGGACTTTTATGTTTTGAAAGCTTGTCCATTTTTCCCCAGCTACAAGCATTTCTTTAATTAAAGAGTTGACTTTGCAGGATCAGTCTCACTTCTCTGCCTAACGTGAGGAATTTTTTCCCTGACAGAACCCAAAGGACCTGGCGGAGGTGGCAGCAGTGGCTTTGGCGGAGGTGGTGGTGGCAGCAGCGGTGGCTGTGGTGGTGGCAGCTTCGGTGGTGGTGGACCACCTGGCCTTGGAGGCCTTTTTCAAGCAGGAATGCCAAAGCTCAGATCTGCTGCGAGCCGAGATACTGGTAAGAAAGACCTTGCAGTTCCTATGTAAAAAGTCATTGCTTAAAACCTTCATAGCACTGCAATAAATGACCTGCTGGGACTGGAAAAGTGTTCAATACCTTAGGTTCTTAGGAATTGTAATTTTCAGCTTGAATCTCGTTTTATTCTTAACGCTAGGCTTTATGAGGGAGAAATGTGAGCCCTCGTTCCACCCCTCCTCCTTGCTATTGATGAAAGCTAAAGATCTCAGCAATGCTGAATTGCTACCTGCAAAGCACAGTGAGGCAGACTAGGTCCTGCTTTAGCTGTGGGTGTGCAGGACCAGGGGGGAGCATGACAGGACTCACAGTTAATTCTCCCTTGGGCACCAGGAGAAAGGATCTACTTTCCAAATGGAAAGTACATTTGTGTCAGCTCCACAACAGCATAATTTACCACTTGGGGAGTGCATGAGGCATCCCAGCTGGCTAGTGTGCACGCTGCAGTTGGAGGCTTGCCTGGGGCATGCACTGTATTCTTCTGTCTGGCAAAACAGCTGCCCCAAGCTTTGTGCCCTTGAAATGAAGCAGATCCGAGGCCATTGAGTTTTGTAAGATTATAAAGACATGGCATTTCACATTTGTTGAAGAACAACTGGGCAATGGGGGTTGTAGGGTACTATGAACTTTACATATTTCATAGCCTAACAATTTTTCAGCACGTGTTCAAAACAGGCTCTCAGAGATAGTATTTTCTCTTGTGTCACACTCTATTTTGGGAACTCGTATTAATACAAAAGTTCCTGTCATCACAGAACAGTACTTGAACTGTAAGGCAGGCTGCCTTCTTCCTGAAACGTACCAGTACATTCTTAGGTAACAGCTACTAGAAAAGGTAAAAGATCCTTTTGCCAGACTGTTGTTAAATACCACTTAAAAGTGAAGATATCTTTGCTTTCAGGTTGGTGGTATCAAATACTTGTTCATCACCATTCCTTCCCGCCCCCTGCCCCGTGTTACTGCTTGCTGTGTGACCGCTGCATCAGTTGTGTCACCTCGGGGCCTCTTTGGTCTCTCACAAGTTGTCCTTCATGAGCATTAACCTGAATGCCACCTGCTTCTCTGGAGCAGCTCCCCAGCGCTATCACAACCGCTGCTCGCTGTTCCCGGGTGCCAAGCCCCGAAGGCTTTGCATGCCCCCGGCCGGGGCTGGCTCCCTTAGCGTTCGCGGTGCTCTTAGATGGCCCAGCTCGTTAGGAAGCCGTCGGGCAAAGCCCCCGTGCTATGGATGCCGATGCTCCCTCCTGTGCCCGCTCATGTCCTCTCTTGTGCCCGCAGATTCCGGAGGAGGCCGGCAGCCCGCCCTGCCGCCCGGAGGC
>JAAGNO010001224.1:0-12904 GCA_033439905.1 Ceryle rudis
CCATGGCAGGGATTTCACGCTTCCTTCGGGTTAACAGAAGACCCAGACACGCGCGTTCGCCCTCCCTGACAGCGAGCCAAAATTACACCAGCGGCTCAGACTCGGGTTACGCGACGACAGCTTCTGGCGAGACGAGGCTGAGGGCAGAGGCGCCGTAGCGGAGCCGGGAGCGGTCGCGGCGGCAGACCCGCTGTCGCCGCTTCCAGGCGGCCCGCGTCGCGGCTCGCCCCCGCGGCAGCCGGCCGGTCGCAGAGCCGAGCCCCCGCCCGCTGCCACGGCGCCGCGACCGAGCCCTGCGCGGCGTCCGGGCCGCCTGTCCCGCGGCCGCCGCCCCTGCTGGGCCTGTCAGGGCACGGGAACCCCCTCGCCAGAGAGCGGTCTCCGTCCCGCACGGGAACGCCGCGGCGGCCCTCAGGCAGGCGCCCGCTGCAGCGCGCCAGCCCGCCCGCTGCTCACCTGGAGCTGTCAGGGTGTCTCACATGGCGGGTCACCGGCCCGGCCCGGCCCGTCTCCTGCCCGCTCCCACCGCCGCTTCCCGCCCGCTCCCACAGCTGCTCGCACCCGGAACCGATTCCCCGGTAGCGCTTCCGCTTCCTGGTGACGTGCACGGGCGGCCGGGCGGGGCCCCAGGAGCGCACCGGGAGCGACGGGCGGCGGCACGGCTGCGCCGCCAAGGCACGGGGGAGTAGGAGCGTGCACAGGCAAATCCCCTTCTAGGACTCTGACGCTGTTCAGCTTCATAACACGAAGTGAATTCAAACACGGCCCAGTAGCGGAGAGTTGAAAAAACAAATACAACGAAAACAAAAGCGTAATAGGCTACTACGAACAGCTTTTCATCACAGTGGAAGGATTCGTTTGTTGAACGGCACGATCCTCTGCCTTTTGAGAGACCAATTTCTTTTTTTCTGTCCCAGGCACCCTTGGGATGTCACACCCACCCGGGTACGAAGAGATGCAGTGAGGAAGCTTTCGTGACAGGGCTCACCCCCAGCTCTAAACTCCTACCTTTACTGAGCTGTGTGAGGAATTAAGTTCATCCCTGTATAACTTACACAGGCTGCTTCAGCAAGCACGCATCTATTTCTTTAGTTTATCCTGCATATGCTTGTAGGTTATGTTCATACACTGCTTGATAGAAGTCAGTGACTGGTGCCAGTAGGTACTGCTGGGATATCCACATGGTCTAATTTTGGACATCACATTTTGTCTTTCCCCACAAAATATATGAAAGACAGTCCTTAAAAATTAGGTGTTGAATGGTAATCAGATAAAGTACTAGCATGAAGGTGCATCCTGACCAGGGCATAAATAACAAAGTTAAATAACAGACACACAAATTGTATTGGTTCACTTGTATCAAAGAAAATCAAATTACTAATTCCAAGCAGACAGAATACATTGGGCTTGTTCTTACATGCATTCAGTAAGTATAACCAACAGCAACAGGAAATTAATTTGCTTGTACCATATTCCATTTAAAGTTGCTGAAGACTGAGGAGTCTGGCACAAAAGTACTGATTTCTCCAGGAATTAGCCGACTATGGCTTAAATGAGAGCGAGCTCATTTTTTGTTTAGCAAGCATTAAGCTGTTCAGTAAGAAGCACCAGCTGTGACAGTTCCATGAGGACTCAATAGATGTAGACTAGACAAACTGTAAACTGTTCAGTAAGAGTACCTCAATTTAGTCAGGGAGAGGAGTCTTCCTCACAGGAAGATAATGAAAACTTAGTCTTTAATACTTTTTTCACAGTATTAAATTTCTTTCGTACTTAGAAAAGAAAATCTACATGTTATCTGTACCTACTTCAAATTTACCTGTAGCCCTTTTGGACATGCATCTGCAGCTACTATGAAGTCAGTGTTCTGGAATTCACCTATCAGCCTGTACATTCTATATTATAACTTTAGAGATCACCATTCTGAAAAAAAAAAAAAAAAGTAGAAGAAAACCTGTTGGATGAATTTGGACTAACATGGAAACTAATTACCTAAGCACCAAAGAAATGGGCCTGATTCCATAAATTCATCAACGTACTGCATTATAAAAATCAGTTTTCAGTTGAGTGGGGTTTTTTAGGCTAGGCTGGCATGTTCCCAGTATTTCAAGAAGACACATTACTAGATACATTTTTTTCCTTATGTATTTAATAAAGTTATATATCAACAACTTTTGGATTTGTACTTTTGTTTGAGCACTTACGTTTTGGCAAAAGTGAAATATTAAATACTAGTACTAGACATGCATTCCTTTCATTCAATCTTAAGAAAACATTTACAAAGTTGACAGATAACATTTATTAAAACATGTTATACAAAAAAGGGGCATGGGACTCTTCTATAAGAAGAAAATATTGAACAGTAACATTAAATTAAAACCATGCTGTACAATTAGGACAGCAATATTTATAGACAAAACTATCCAACCTCTGCAATACAGGCGTAACATCTCACAAAATATCAAGATATGCAAATTTACTATTATAAATGACTTGTTTAGAATAAAAACTTATAGCTCATTAAGGAAGATTCACTTGACTTGCATAAACAGTTACATTTCTGGAAGAAATATGAAATCCCATGAATAATAAAAAAAGGAGCAGCAATTGACAGACACAGGCTTCAAGCAAAAATTGGAACTTACAATTTAATCACATTAAAAATATAACATTTTTTTTTCCAGCATCTTCCCTAGGGCACTGACAGTTTACACCTTATAGCTAAAGAAGCCTAGCTATCCAATAAAGCATTTAAAGGACAAAATTCCAACTCTGCTGTCTCGAGAAAGGTTTTAATTCTGTTAAGAGCAAAATACTCAATGTACTGCTGTAGGCTCTCATAATTCAGAGACAGGTGACCTTTCTGGCACCAATGCAGAAGTGTTGAGATTACAAGACCTGACGTGCCTCCATTCTTTCAGGCTCAATAATACAGGGACATCAAGTATTATTTTTCTAATGGGAAGCCAAATACATCATCCTTTGATCATCCGCCTTGCTTTTGATAAAGGACAAAATTTCTCAACCCCAGAAACATCTCAGATGCGAAAAAGCTAAGACCAAAAACTGTACTGACAGTACCTTCTAGAGACTACCTACTCATCCATAAAACAAACAAGGTTTGAAAAACAAAACAACAAAAACCCCAACAGTGGTGTGTGAAATAGGAACCTCCTCCCTCTGAAGGGTCAAATATACACCTAAGCAGAGATCTTAACCCTGCTAATAGTTGATTTTTTTTCAGAATAGCAGTTACAAAGATTCCATGGTAATTAACATCTTAGTTACAAAATGGAAAGAAAAGGAACTTAGCTGTAGCATCATTAAGTGTTCTTACCACTGAATGTACAATGAGTGGCTTCACAGTAGCAGGAAATTCTGAAAGCCTCCTGTGTGTATGATTCTGCTTTTCAGAAGACATGCACTTTACTACAGCCAACTGCAAGCAATACAAAAATGCGCAGATGTTTCTAAGCCCTATCATTAAGAGTGATGAAGCTTAAGGGAAGATTAATTAAATTCATCATATACATATGCATTCATATTATATATATATGGATTGCTTTCCTCTTCCCTACAAAGAAGAAATAATTTCTTGTATTCTGAACAAGATCACTCCATTAGCAATGATTAAGAGCATGACAGAAGCTGCATCTGCATATGTTGGCTCACTCTGTACAACCGAATTAGCCATAAATTGTAGGGTTTCAGTAACGGAGGGCACAAGGGTGAGATGTGGCAAGAGGCTAACTGCCCAGTGCTGGTCGAAACAGGTAATAGTCCACACCAAAATGTATGCACAAAATCCATTGCATGCTAAAACTTCAACCAGAGGTATGCACAGTGCCTCTGCTGAAACATATTTAAGAGTGGCAACTGCTAGCAAGAGGAGCAGGGAAACACATAAAGAGAAGAAACTCCTGGGGAAACACGTGAGAAAACTGAAGAGCTGCTCTTCAGTAAACCCATGGAGAAGACACTGAAGTCACATATAGACATGGTCACAGAAGGACACACTCCATGCCTGAAGAAATTCACTTCTGAGGGGACTTTGGCCTATAGCTAGAGGCTATGGCCAGAGCAGGTACACCTCTGAAGTAACTGAAGCCCACAGGAGACTCAAGCTGGAATGTGCACATCCCCAATGGGACTATGGCCTGATACCACTGTGAGCAGTGACATTAGCCAGCCCAGAGCAGCAGAGGACACCCACTAAGAGATGAAGAGCAATAGACAAGTCAGTACGCAAATGAGCCCAGCTCCTGTGTGATCCATCATGTCACCAGAATAATTGGCACAGGCTGAGTGCAACTCTCGGTGAAAGACTACAAAGGCAGGGAGGTGTTAAACTTAAGTTGAGCCTGAGGATGGGGGAGGAAAAATGTTTCCTTAAGTGTTTATGTTTGTTGGTTTTTTTAAAATCTTTTTCCTCCCCAATACCTGAATCAGTGATTAGAAGTTTGTCAAAGGGCAATAAATTAAATTCAGGAAGACCACCACAAGTCAACTGTTTTATCTGTGATAAGCAAAAATAAGGATTATACACATGTATCTTAAGCTTCCCTTAAATCATCAATCCTCTCAACTAGATCTCATGACAATACCAGTATTTTCTTGCAATCGACTGGGGTCATGTAAATTAACATCAGAAAGCCAAGTGCTATAAAAATCAGTGGAACAATGTTGGACATTCAAGACAATGTCACAATATGGGGTAAAACAGTAATAGGCAAATATTAAAAAGTTACTATTCATGCTAAGTCATTAAAAAAAGGACATGGTTCTATAATATGATCTACTGGACCTGTTATAAAACCTTTAAAGTGTCTCTCACAGTACATTTATTTTTAAAGCTTTATTTCAAAGTAATCTAGCTGTAAATAGGAGTAATGTTTAACTTTGAAATGTCCCATATAAAAGTCATTCCAAGCTGGTAAAACAAACAGTTTTGCTGGCAGCTCTGTAGGATGGTCTGGGTTTAACAGAAATAATTTTTGAAAACTGTGGTCAAGCAAAGCTGGTGTTTCTGACCAACCTGTTTTAAATGGGAAGAGGCACCCTTAACTTTTTTAAGCAACACTCAAGTGACAATTTGAAAGGGGTTGAGAACTAATGTAATATATAAGACCATTCTTGAAATAAGTATGAGATTATCTTCCCTCAAATGTGATGACAATACTTGCAGAAATGACACCCTGTATGTAGTAAGGCCTTGGAGAATGGAAAAATAGGGCCACCAAGTGCAAGAACCCTTTCCTCTAGATTCATGTAAACAGGCAAGCGTTATATATATATATTTTTTAATATTAAAAAAGACAGTATTAGCATGGAAACAAACCATAAAGGGAATATAATTTCTAAGTTTAAAAAACATACCTATAAAGTTTTATGGTTTGTTTTGTGGGTTTTTTTGTTTTGTTATTTTTTTTTTTTTAATACAAAGTGCTTCTATACATTAAGCAGGTTACAGTGTTAGTGAGCAAATCCCTGTTTAGTTACCTTGATTACAAGGGTTATATATGGCCACCATGCTATATTGTAGAGTTCAATTAAGTGCTAAGAACAGGAACTCTGTGGTGCTGACCATTCATGCCCATTGCCAGCAATGGGTTCATCATATTTGGGAACATCTGTTTTAACAAATTTCCATAAGAAAAATATCTGAAGTATTAGAAGTTTAAGAATTAAGATCCTCTTAAAAAACCCTTAAAGTTTGTAAGTATAATGCCAAAACAGAAGTTACAGCAATTACAGCCCACTGAGTAGCAAACCCCCAGCTTGTACCACACATTCATGTTCAGAATACAGTTTGGTTGTATCTTAGGACAATTTGTAACTCGAAGTTCAAAAGAGCATCTAAATAGTAATTATCTTTGTGTGGTTTTGCTTCACCATACAGGGACATGTTTAAATACGTTATCCCACACACTGCAGCATCTAATACATAAACTGGGGCTAGACAGGCTTAAGCTTTCAAAACTGGTTAACTTTTTTTCTCCATGTTACCAGCACTGTACTTGGACATCACTTCTTCCTATTATAGTCTATGTATGCTCTAAAGGCTCTCTGCTTTTTATATGTTTCAGTAAGCTGTGAAGAAGGGTCAATTGCTTTTGCATAGGACTGCATCAAGCTTTCGACCCCAAAATCCCGTTGCCACCTTTACAACTGATGCATTCACTCTACCTGCAGAGCTGGCAGCATCTCTCAGAACTACAAACACTCCTCCATCTATCTCCAAGAATGAGAGCCCAGCATATAGATTCTCATCCTAAGGAAGCAGAAGTGCCATTTTCCCAGCAAAAATACAGACTTCGGACATGTGCACGGTACCATGTTCTGCAGTACCATTAATAGAGCCAAATACCATAATTTCTTTTTTTTTTTTTTCCCCCCACAAGCGACTTCATTTGAAGAGGTATACAACTCTGGCTGCTTGTGATCACATGTAACCAGTCACAGTAGTTCAGTACCAAGAATCTGTATTATAGTTCTTACTATTTGAAGAGTAAAGAATTAAAAGTATAAATACCTATCAAGGACTAAGTAGTTTTCCTAAAGGAGGTTACTAAAACTAGATAGAAGTTCTCAAAGAAGTTTTTGTACCAATAAAAAGTAATTCGTGAATCCAGAGAGTTTGGTACTTGCTACTGTAGTGAGCCACAAAAATCTGAACAGAAAACTATTTTAAATGTTTGATTATTTTGGATAAGTTCCAAATGTTGAATCTTACTTTTTGGTTGTTTTTCTTGTTTTTGTGTGGGGTTTTTTTGTTTGTTTGCTTTTTACAAGACATACATCTTATGCACACCTCTAGAAGCTCTTGCAATGTAGCAATCAAAATCAAGTCAAGCCAAGAGTCATACATCATAAGACCCTAAAGGAGCAAAGACAGATTATACCTAATACAGACTGAAGTTTATATAGTGCTTTACTACATTTAAGTGCTTTACAGATTCTAAATAGAAAACAGCACAAAATTAGACATTTCTTTAACTAAAGTTGGATAAAAAAATGTAAGACAGATGAAAGTCAAATCATCTTTAACACAGCCTTTCATTAAGCAATATCACAAGGGCTATTTAATGATGTAGACTAATGATGTATGTTGTCAGTCTTCAGTTTAAGGTGGGATCCTATTATTTTTTTCTATTAAAATGTGAATGATATAACCTAGATTGTTCATCCTATTTTTCTTTTTTTATTAAGTAGGGCTACTTGAATTACTTCATCTAAATATTTGCAGGATTTGTGTCATTTCAAGGCTGGGTTTTACTGTAAATTTGTAAGACTTAGAAAAACATCCAGGCTTCTAAATACTGCTGTGATTACAATCAATGTCACAAAGACTTTACGGACCTCATTTTGCAAGCACCTTTCAGATTAGCCATTTGCACTTTACACATTGAACACCTGGAGTAATACTGCAGAAAATATAAAAGTTTGGTCTGCTTATATCAGCATAATCATTAAAACTTTTTCATTTTTTAGAATTTACAATAGCAAGTACCAGACATTATTTGCATGATTAGTTTATTTTGCTTACTCTACTAAACAAATGTAAGCATTAATGTCTTAGTTCATCTCAGTAGTACTCTGCTCAGCTTTAGAAGCTTGATAGGATTTGGTACAAGAGGTCACATGCCGATGAAAACTGTCCCGCCACATAAATCTTTTCCCACAGATGTTACACTCATATGGTTTTATGCCTGTATGAATTTTCATATGGCCTACAAGATGGTGTTTCATTTTGAATTTCTTACCACAGACACCACAACCATAAGGTCGAAGACCAAGGTGCATGCTCATGTGTCGATCTCTCTGACTTTTGTGTGTAAAGCTTTTTCCACACTGACAAGGATACAGCTTATCAGCATGCGAGAATCCAGTGAGGGACGTTTCTTCTTTAATTCCCGTAGCCATTTCAATGCCTTCACCATAGCCTGCTGCTATCATAAGATCCTGTCTGTGAGCACTTAAATTTCCATCTGCCCTTTCACCAGAAAACTCTTCCATAGAAGAGCCATAGAAGTCAACTTGTTCATCATAATTACTCTCATCTGCCTGTTCATCAAATTCTGCTTCCACCTTTTTGTCACCTATATGAAAGTCTTCAACACTTGAAGACTGGATTGAATGATCTGCCTGAATGGCATTCATGGATTCAGAAACCTGGTGTTCATCATAAGGATTATCAGCTCCTTCACAGTCTTGTTCAAATCTTTCTGGTTTCACATGGATCCACCGCTTGTGAGACATGATGCTGGGTTTGCTATACATAGGTCTGGTATACTGATACTCTGCACTATCACTAGTTCCTTCTTCACCATCCTGGCTTGTCATTCCAGTGCTAAGTCTATCATGTTCTGTTGAAGAATTACTGGGAAGGTACTCATGTTCTGTCAGCTGACATGACAGTTCATCTTTAGAGCTCTCCTCTTCATTTTCACCATCCCTTAGTTCCTGCACTTTGTGGAATTCCGTCTGCCCTCCAGAGCCAAGTTCAAATGTTTCAACAAGGCCATTGTAACTACTACTGCTTGGGGACTGATGATCACTGCCATGATTCAACTTCTGACACAAAACTGTCGGGTTCCCCTCCAGCACTTCAGTGCATTTATCCACTACATGCCACATCTGAAGGAAACTTGCTGCTGTCAAATAACTAACAATTTCTGGAGCAGGCATTACCAGCCGACCTGTATAGGTAGACAGAAGAATGTTTTCAAATACTCTGGGATTCATCACATCAGGCAGGACTATTCGCCTGCTGTTTTTCAAGAGAACCTGATCACAGAAGTAAGGTGAACTAGCTGCAAGAACAGCTTTATGGGCTCTGAAGAGATGGCCCTGAACTACGATGGACACATCACATAACTGTCCTTGCTGGCGCTGCTGGTTTAACTTCTGCAAAATGGTGCTAGAAAAATCTGGAAATTCCACTCGAAAAGAGCTTGACCCAGACTCCATTTCATTACAAATTTAGTGTTGTGCTGCAAGAAAAAAAAAAAAAAAAAAGTCAGAAATTCTGCTTAGTAAGGCACCGATCTTTCCATTTCCTTCTACGCTTATGTTTTTTCTTTAACAAATAGCACTTAAGCAAACTAATATGGACCTCAACCCAACATTTTCTGGAACCTATGTCACTGCTGTACTTGCATTTCTCCCACTCCACCTCATTTGTCTCTTCTGAAAGTTGCACTGAGGCCACAAGGTGCTAAGCCAGCATATTTTGTTGTGTTTCTTCTATCCAGGGGGACTCAACTATAGCAGGAGCCATGAACAGCATACGACAGTGGAATTCCAGAAGGGACATGGAGTAGCAAGCAGTTTTCCTTGATCAAATTCTGTTTCTAGTAAGTGGGAAAATGTCAACGCTTTAACAGATAGGGCTACACACCTGAGAGAGAACACTTGGTAAATTAGCAGATAGTGTACACCTACAGATCTTAAAGCACTTTGTTAATATGGTAAAAATACAGAATTTGCGTTACAAACAGCTGGAGGACTCTGAAATGAAAGTACATCTATGGAAATATGGAACTGAGGAAATATGGTTAGTATTCCCTGCTACAGAGCGCCTGTACAATAACCATAGTGCTTTCCATACAGTTATGTAACCGTCAATAGAAATTGTTCGCTTGGTGCCCTGTGTTAAAATGCTGGCACATGGCAAAAATGTATGGCTGCTAAGTGCAGAAAAAGCAGAACTGTTTGCTTACAAAAGGCAGACTACACGGGAGCGATTACGTAAATCACTTCATGTTTAATTAACAGCTCATGGTTACATAATCCTTTCCTTATCATTCTGATCTGTTTTTGAACTCATATTCTTGACAACTCTCCCCTACTTCCCCAAAAACTCAATGTTCTGTCTCCAAAGTTTCACAGCCAGAAGAAGATGGCAAGCATATAGAGCACGGGTGAACACCGACTAATCACTGTTATCTTACATAAAGGTGAATAAGTTTTCCATAGGAAAGACAGCATAGGAGCCAGCAAGCCATTAAGACTTTCCAGTAAATACAGGCCAAAACTCCTTGTAAACATTGAAACTGGCATCTTCTGCCAACTGTGAAAATTATGCTAAGTTTCCTTTTAATTTTTTACTAAAAGTGTGGTATTAATCTGACTCTCTTATGAAGCTCTCTGAAGAAAACAGACTAGGAAGAATAACCTATTATTTATGAAACTTGTTTGTAACCATAAATAATCATGGCAACATTGTAAAAAAAAAAAAAAAAGAAAAAAAAAAGAAAAAAAAATAAATTACCTCTTTTGACCACAGTTTCCTTCTTTTGTCAACTCTTACACTAATTTCCAATGTTGGGTCTGTATCAGGAAGACCTGAAAGGACTGAATAAAGCTCCCATTGGAGAACACTCAAATGACTAAAAATGTTGTAGTTAAGCCCCATAACTTGCTCTCTGCAGTCATATTGTCATATTCACTTCTACATTTTAATAAATTGCTACTTTTTTACTGGTTGAAACAACTGTTTAACTGAGGAGATGTTTACCAACTACTGATATCTTCAGATTTAAGATGACAGTCAGTTATAACTGTAATTTTTTTTTTTTTTTAAACACTTGGTGGCACAAGACACTTTTCCTATAAATACTGCCTCACATAAATCACGGGGTGAGCAGGTACACTCTGCTCAGACAGCAACCAAGACACATCAACTGAGGAAACAGCCTAAAGCCTGCAAATCTAGCACAACACTACTTTCAAGTGCTCCAAGTGTTACAAAGGAGGAAAGCCCTTTGCATCACAAAGCATTACTCCCCAGAGTCCTCACCTTCAGCCCTCACAGCTTGCCTTAATTATTTGACAACCTAAACATGATTATGCATATCCTTGAACAAGCTTCTTGAGATGTATTCCCAGAAGAATATGGACATTTCACACAAAAATGCAAACCAGAAAATAGCACCATTTCCCCACCTTTCAAGCAAAATAAAAATTCTAGGGACAAGAATCAACCCATGAGAAGTGAATTACCAAAAACTGTCATACCTCAAGGGTAAATGTGGAATTTGGATTAATACTACTACATTTATAACCTAGCTGTCACATAACCACTTTTAGATAGTCCATGGACAATCAATATGATCGTTAATAGAACCTGTTCAGGGGTCTGAATTGTTCTTAATTCAGCAAATCCAATGGAGCATTAGAAATTGTAGATTTTAAAATTAGTATCTTGGAAAAAGGATCTCTGAAAAGCTGGCAGTCCAACTGATCTTCAAGTTGTCACCTATGCAGCAGCAGAAGATCACCTTTAAATACTGTTCAGCACTCCTCAGTTTTTTTCCTCAAAGCACCAGTCCTGCTGTGTACTCCCACAACAAATCTACTTCAGGAGACCAAATCAGCTACTGATGTTTTTCCAGAGTGTAAGAGAATACTATGCCTGCCAGTTCAATTGTTAATTTTTTTTGCCACTTTGCTTAAAACAACTTACATTACTTAAGTATTTTAAAGAGCTATCTTACACCTAGTGTACATCATAAAATATCTACTTTTAAAAAACAATCAGGTTTTTTTTTTTTATGCAGAGGCAGTTTTTTACCTTCTTTATGAATACATTCTCAGATTTAAGGCTCTATTTTTCAGTACAAAAAGGTAAACCTTCAGGATACATTCAACTGAAATTTAAAGAGACATGTGTGTAGACCTTGTATAATTACTGTTAGTCTACACTACCATCTTTCAGCAAGGACTCATCATGCCACCACAGAAACAGTTCCAAGTGGGAGCAGACTTTTATATATTTTTTCATTAAAACCAAAGCCATCAAAACTTTATTTTGTTTAGTAAAGCCATATACGTCAAAAAACCTTGTTTTTCCAAAGAGCTTTCACTTCTTCCTCTTAGAACCTCTTCTGTTTCTGCACTTTCTTTATCCCAGCTTATGAAAACAGTCTACTTTATTCAATTAAAAAAAAAAATAGTCCCCATGTTGCAACACTGAGTGAAACATACAAGGCACATATTAGTTGCTTAAAAATAAAACTACTTTAAGAAGTGCTAGTAGGTAGTTATTTCAGTTCTCCACACGTACAGCTTCTGAAGAAACGGATCTCTTACATCTGCCATGACAGCACATCAAAACGCAACAGCACAGGCTGCCGCGGATGCGCCGGTGGGGCCCTATCCGGAAAACGTTACAGATCACGGCCGCAGGCCCGCCCAGGCCCCGGCGCCCCTACCCGGGGCCGAGCAGCGGGCGGACCCACCAACCTGCCCTGTCTGGAACCGAGCTAGCCCAACAACCGCCCCCGGCTGCTCCTCGGTTCGCACGGGAAAGCCGCTCCAGCCGGGAAGCGGCCCGGGAGCCCTCAAGCACGGCAGGGAGAGGAAAGGCCTCACTCGCCGCCCCGCGCCAGAGCACCCCCACGGAACAAGGCCCGGCGGCAGCGCGGCCACCCGCGGGCCGTGAGCGGGCCTCGTCTCACCTGCGGGCCCCAGAGTCTCTCGCATAGCGGGATACGAGCCCGGCCTCAGCGCTCGGTGCAGCCGGCACTGCCTCCGCGCCCCAGCCCGGCCGACGCCGGAAGCAGCCCCCCTTCCTGTGGAGAGCTTCCGCATCCCGGTCACATGACGGCCCGGGCCAGCCTCTCTGCTTCCTGCCCGCGAGGCGGATCCGCCCCCGGGGGCCGCAGCGGCCGTAGCGCAGCCGCGCGCCCTTCTGGCCCAGCCTCTGGCAGCGGCCCCCCGCTTGGAGCCGCCGAGGCCCGGGGTGGTAGCGGAGCGGGGGGGTCCGGGTGGGGCTCCCGACGCCGGGCCGGGGCTGGCGGGGCCCTGCTGCCCCTCCTCGCTGCCGACCGTGCTCACCGCGCGCACGGGAGGCTGTGAGGGTCGGCGCCGCTTCCCGAAGCCCGGTGCCCCCCGGAGCCCG
>JAAGNO010001225.1:0-10548 GCA_033439905.1 Ceryle rudis
GTGGTTTTAAATGTGTTTTTACTGGCCTCAGAATCTACCTTCATTTCGTACTGTAGAACCATACCAGGTAATTAAATTTAACTTCATCACTCTTCATGGTTGGTTAAAACCTGAGAGAGGTGTTGTAGTTTAAACTACAGTATTTCTAAGCAGTGTTTTCATAGGTCTCTTCACAGAGAGCTGTTTTCAGGTGCACATTGACTTCCTACTTAAAGCTCCAAGTGATATGTCAGCACTTGGAATTTGTACTTTTTTTTGTATTAAAAAAAAAAAAAAAACTAAAAACAAATAATCTATGGGAATTTCAAGCAATATGTCTGTTATTTCATGTGTGAGTATTACAGAGTTGCTATGGCTTCCCTACTATTTTCAGTGCTTGTTTTTTTGCATAAAGGAACTACCAACAACTTTAAAAATACTCTAAATCTTTTTGTTTCACCAAATGTTTTTTTTATATGGTGCTAACTTTAACATTTAGGTCAGTATAATACATAAAATGTGAAATATAATGGTAACAGTTAAGCAAACGCAGAAAAAAAAAAAAAAGAAAAACACATATAAAAACAAGCAAACAACAACAAACAAAAAAAGCTCCCACCCCAAACAAACCAACCACAACAAAAAAAACCCAATAGCTTGAGACACCTCAAAAGCGTGAACTGGCAAACACTACTGTGTAAAATTCTACCTGATAAACACAATTAAATTAATCACATCCTTATTTAATGTACAGGTTTTATATAATTGGGCCTTATATTTGTTTAGCAAATAATGAAAATGTATCTGTGAACATGTTGTTTAACTCCTGAAATTTAGAAAACAAAAGCTCATTCCTAAATTACAGGAAAGCAAAAAGGTAGGTTTGCTATCTTGTAATGCTTTTTTGGCTCCTGTGAAGTTGGGGCATATTTGTGCAGTAGCTTTATTAAATACAGTAGTTCTTAATATTGTGACAGTCTGCAATAAGAAGTAATTTCACTAAATACAGATTTACTGTATAAACCCCACTGGCTCCACAGGAGCAGTTTCAGATTAGTTGAGTAAATAATTTGCCTCTTTGTTGTAAAACTGCCTAAATAAAGAGGCAGAGGATGAGATGTTTCTCTCCTTGAAGCAAGAACAGAACTTTTGTTTCTAGTAAGGGAAAGTATATGTTTGTGTCTAGAGAAGGTAGTCTATATGTTTACTCACTTAAAAACATGTTGGTGTTTCTGATACTGTTTTTTTCCTAAATGTTTGTTTTAAATAATTAAATGAAAAAAAAAAAAATTGTGTTTTGATAAATTAAGTTTGAGACACACAAAATCCAAGAAATGTACAGTTATTCTTAACCCTTTATCTTGGACCTGTGCTGTGGTGCCTTTGGTGTGACTTTTTCCATGGAACTATGACTTGAGGATAGCAGGATATGGGTACTAATTTTATATTTCTTGAATTTCTCTGTGTCACAATCTTAACATTATTTAAATCTAGTTCTTTGTATTTGTAAATGTATTAAAATGGTTTGAGTTTACCAAAGAGTGACTTATCCAAAATTGTCTCTGACAAAAAGAAACAAAAAACCAACATCGCTTTGATTGTACAGGTTCAGGTTCAAAACATTGTAACAGGACTGTTAAGGGGCAGGAAATGATCACTTTTTCTACAAAGTCATGATTCAGCAGTTCACAAGTTCTGCTTGCTCCTGTTCGTGTGGATATGCCATTTACCCTTCCCACTGCTAGCAGTGTTAATAATTATCAAGCCATAACACAGTACTGTAAATTTCAGCAGTGCTTCAAAGGATGCATATGTAGGCGAGCATAAAACATCATCAAGCATTTTATTTACACTTATAAAGTGTGTGACTCTGGTAGAAAACGAACTTCAAACCTGGCAGCAGCAATTAAATTGTGCCTTGTCACATAATGGTATGCCAGGATTAACATTGTCATGAAACATGAAGCATTATCTGATTGAAGTTCATTTCACAAGTCCACCAAAACAGAGTATGCTGTGTTATTTTAAGCAAATTATGGAAGTACTGTACAGTGTCTTGTGTCTGTACAGTTTTAAGTTAGCACAGAGCTGTTACACATTTCATTTACAATAAATGCAGAAGTCAATAAAATATGTGAAGAAATATTTGACAGCAAAATAACTAATGAAATTATATAGGCTGGTTCATAATTGAGTCTCTTCTTAATCTACCTTTTTAATTATAGACAATGTGAAAACAGTGACGGTGTCCTTTCCTCTAGATGTTTAACCTATTATGACAAACTGTGAAAATAAAGGATTTTATACCTTTGCTAATGTTTGTGGTTTTAAACGGCTATTTTAGTTTTCTTAATCAGTTATCTTCCATATTATTTCTTTTAAACTTGTAAATACATTTAGAAAACAGCTTTGTAAATACGTACAGTATATTAAAAGTTGTTTGGTCACTAAGGCCTCAAGATTGGCTCTGCTTTTGTAGTGTGAAATCTTTCAATAACATAAAGGATACTGTCAATTCACTGTTCAGCAGAATACACTGTAGGCCTAAATTGATAGTTCTTAAAGCAGTCTTCCCAAGCATAAATTCATGTTTTATGCTGAAGCCTTGGTTTACTTTTAGACAAAACAATGAGGCCTCTTAATATGTTTAGGCTGAATTATGGGAAGAAGAGCAGGAATAAAATCAAGGGCTGGGAAAAGATTGAATGAGCTTTACTTTTAAATATATATATATCTTATTTGAATTTTTGTATTAGTTTACTGTGATTCTTTTATTGTCATTTTTCTAAAGAGGTTTCACATGAAACCATTGAAAGGGACTCAAATATGCAACACCTAATCTATTTTCCAAGGGAATTTTACCCTTGAATGGTGCTTTTTGACTGGTCAGGGTTATTTATTAAATTTTATATTTGAAAGTATTTGGGAAATTATGTAAATTCTTTATATGAATCTGTTTATTTCATGAATTGTAAATTTCATAATACTCAGTGATTGAATTGGAAATTTAGTAAAGTCATTCAAAATGTTCAAAGTTTATAATCTGTTTGCATTTTACATGTATTTTAACAAGTGCCAGAATAGTTGTACTTTAATATTGTAGATTTAATACTACTTGCACATCCCTGTGACAGCATTAACTTAAGTTACATAAGTTTACATTTAAAAAAAAAGGCTGAACAAACAAGTAAGCCTAGGACACATGTTCCTGTACATCTTCAGGGGATGTGAAGCTGAGTATCAGTAATTGAGCAGGTTTGCTTCTGATTCACATAAGTAACTCCTGCTATGGTAGATACCATAAACTGCTGTCTCTTCCATTTACATATGCTATGAATTCAGCCTTTGGACTTGTACCGCAAGCCTCTGGTTGTACACCTGATTAGAGGTAGAGCTCTTGCACGACTTTAACAGTGTTTGTTTCTGACTGAGAAGTTGTATTTTTAAATAACTTTTATTTGTATGGTTGTTTTTCATGATAAATAATTGAACAGTTTGAATGACTTGACTCGGTGTCATTATCTTGCAATATAAACCGGTAACCTCACAACTCCACACTTCATCACCATGTGAAGTAAATGAAGCTAGCTAAGCTGATGCTGTAACAATTAATAACTTGCCATTAAGGATTATTTTATAGCATGAATTTTAAAATATTTATTCAAATGATATTTTACTCTTGTATTCACTTTGTTTTTAGATTTGTGACATGAATATTTCAGTGCTGCTTTATTTTGTTCTGATGAATTTGTTTCTTGCTTGTAAATTGCTTTTTTTATGGTATAAAGTCAATGGGAATTGCTGTTTGTAAATTAAAATGCTTCTAGAGCAAATCTGTGGTGTCAGTGTCTACATTTAGATATTTAATTACTAAGGGACTTGCATTTTAGATGTTTCTGAAGTGTTATAAAAAGTTGCAGTTTAATACTCATGTACCAATTAGGAATCAAAAGTCTTTAGAGAGAAACTACTCTTGAAGTTTCTCTTTTGCCAGCATTGCTTGTTTAGTTCTGAACAGGTGATCATTTGAGTTTTGCACTACAAAGCCTTGTCCAGCTCTCAAAAGCAAAACAAAAAACCTGGCTGGGTGGTGACAGTCTAACACCAAGCCAGAGGCAAGTCATCAAGTAGGGAGGTAACATTTAATTTCCACAGCAGCATTTGCATTTTACATGGTGCCATATGTAACAGTGGAGCTGATGCTGTTCTCAGCAAGCGCAGGATATGCTAGCCCACAAGCCTGAAATGAACATGAGTAGCCAGCAACTGCTTAGTTGCTTCCAGCGGATAGCACAGCCTTAACTTGTTTCATGGCAGCTGGCTGTTGACAACTCTTTTAAGTGCCTTTGTCACAAGTAGCTTCTCGGAGGAGTTAATACATCCTCAACCAAGTTGTATATGATCACTGATTTGCTGAGATAGACTTATCCTTTCTGGGACAACTGGAATTCTGCAGAGAGAATTTTTCCTTTATATTCATGAAAACACAGTTGATACTATTAAAATTGATTAAAAATTACCAACATTGTTGCCAGTTTTTCATTATGTATGAGATGTATGCCAGGAAAGACTTTTGTTCTATAATAAGCTGAATTAAATTTAAATGAGTTTTAAAACCACATGGCAGCAAAGGGTGTGTTTATATAATGCTAATGCAGCTGGAGGATATAGTTACCTTGGCTGGCTCTGGGGTTTTGGGTTTCAAGAGATGGGAGGTTGGTTGGTTAGTTGGTCCCCTGAGACCCTATGGGCAGATTCAGAATGAGTATTTTAGCAAAACGTCTGTTCAAATTAACTTGCCTGTAAGGTCTGAAAGCAGGTAATGCAGAATGGGGTAAGCAAGACATGCCTGATAGGAATAAATGTAATGCTGCTTTTACCTGGAGAGACAGAACAGAGCATACTTCTATTCCCCTCCACACCTTTGTTTTGGCTTGAGCAGGTGGGATTGTTTCATCTTGTCAGGCAGCTGTCAAGGTTAGAAATGAGATGCAGCAAGGTTGTGCCCATGGAACCTGATATAGTACAATTTTAGAGACAAGCTGCTCACCAGTTCCTTCAGAAAATAGTTGCTGCATTTGATTTGTTACACGTTTCTGTCTACGGACCAGTAACACAAGCAGATTTAGCTGTTTGCAGCCTTGTTGAGTTGGGAAGGGTGTGAGCTGACATGCGTGATCCTCAGCAATTGCATTATCAACATCCTAGATCTGTTTACAGCAGATAGTCTGTGCACTGGATGCTGGCACAGATGTTAAAAAATAGCTGGCACCTTGTGGAGATTGCTTTTAGTAGGCAAGTACGCGGGGGGAGGCTGCGCTGCATCATCAGTCACAGCCCCGGGATCTCTTAGCTGTTTCTGTTTGAAGGCCAATGTAAAGTTCCTTCCTTGATCAGGCTGGCTGCTTTTTCTTGCTTTACTGAAGCAAAACAAATGTCCTGTATTTTGTTTACAATGCTGTGCTAGTATGATCTAAGTTAGGGGTTTCTAGATAAACTTCCTAAGTGCACCAAACTTTTGGGGAGTGATGGAGGAACGGAAATTAGTGGTACATCTGGTGCTTCTGGAAATGTGTTTTTCAGTAAGAATTGGATGCCTGTCTTTGCTCCATCAGAGCAACATAATTGCATAATGTGTGGATCAGCATCTGGCTAGTGTGCCCTACAGCATGGGTGCTACTGTGAATTATACAAGTGCTTAAATGGCTAATGAATTCTTTCCTTTAAATGGCTTTGTTTGTTTGTTTGTTTGCCTTTTTTAATGGTATATTTTAAGTTTGTATTCTTTCGGAAAGCCAAAAATTGTATCAGTAGCAAAATGCAAATATGCCACTATGCGTAGCGATAAACTACTGATTCTGGTCACCTGTCCCTGAACATAATGAAGTTTATGAAGGCTCATGCTTCTACGTACTACAAGGCTGTACTTCTATATACTTCTACATCCACCACACAAACTGAGCTTTTTTTCTAGTTTCTTAAGAACTGTGTGTATAGGAGCTAATAATGTTGAGTGGGCCCAAGAGATCTCCCTTTCTGCCAAACATCTTAAATTCTGTCATCAGGAGAAAAAAAAAAAAAAAGAAAAAAAGAGTGCAATAGTATCAGGGAAGATCTTCTGTATGACAGAGTGTACCAGAAGGCTGATGAAGGTAGTATGGAACTCTGAAAAAGTGTCCTTCTGTACTGCCATGGTACTATCCATCAGACTGGTGGAAGAAAGACATGCTCATATAGGACTTTCCCAGAAGTCCTGTACTGCGTAAAAGAAAAGACAAGACATGTAGACAGGAAAGGAAAAGGTAAAAGGGTTTGGGTCAGAGGGGCAACTTGCAGTGGACTTTTTCTGGCCATGAAACAAAGGACTGTTAAGAAAGATGATTATTTGAGACAATTTCGCAAGGCTGATGGAGAATTCATCAGTATGAGGCAGTATCAGAGAAAGTATGAAGGTGCTTGCTTGAAAACATAGTAAGCAGGCACAGGACAATGGCCCTAGCTAGATATAAGTGAAATGTGACAGTAAGAAAATAGGTGTATTGAGGATTAATGGAAAAGTCCTTAAAAATGAAGATACACAATTGCTTTTGGAAGAGAAAACTTGGGAAAACAATGAAGGGATATAACCAAAGCAACAAAATTAGAACACTCTGTAGGTTTAATGAGTCAAAACTTGACAAGGTAGTCAAATAAAGCTGAAATGACGACATTACAATCAAGTTTTCACACCATGTAAAACAGCGTATATTACTTCAAGAGGCAGTCATAATACATCAGAAGACTTCACAGTATCTGAATAGTCTCTCTTGAGATTGTGTTTTCTTTTACAGAGAGGAAAAATCTCCCAGTACAGACAGGGAGTTCCTCTGTGCTCAGATGAGATGACATAGGTCAACTGCCTGTGTAAACAGCCTGGTAGCTTCAAAGACCCCTTCTTTGTTATGTCCACATGAAGATGTGGATATAAGAGAAACTGTGGTGGTGTGTATCAGATTATCTTAAGATTAAGTCTTAACTATCAGAATAATTCTGGTATTCTTTTCACTTAACACTTAGAAATTATTCAGGTTTTTTTCTTTAACTCCTTTTTTTCTAGCTAACCTTACTCTGCATTTTCGCTGCATAGGATTCTAATTTTATCCAGTTCTATCTAGGGATACACCATTGACCTTGGGTAGTTTATATTTGTTTAAAGTTGCAATCCATTGCAATAATTACAGTGCTGTAGTACAGTATGTGTGGTTAAACTTCAACTTACCTGCTTATTTAGAGTCTGTCCCTCATAATGTGAAAAACACCTTAAGGAGAGATCTCCAATAAAAGAGTAGTATTGCATAAAGTAAAGTAGCTTATTTCCAAAGCACTGATGTGATAAAGCCTGAAAAAGATTTTCTTTAAATCAGTTTCAAGCAATGCTGACAGACACACAAAAAGTTTGGTTATTGAAAGTACTTAGTAGGTCATTAAATAAAACCCAGAACTTACTGATCCAAGATAACACTAGACCTGAACTGCTTATCAGAACTTACTTTCATTTGGTTCATTTTTCCTACTTTCATACATAGTATAACTTGCTTTCCTAAACCATGCCTGTAATTTCAGTAGAATAAATATTATAAGCAGGGACTTATATTTTGTTTTATGGGTATCCACCACTCTAAACCTACTCTAGCTATTGTGTATAGATGTAACATAAAGATGTCGTTCAGCACTGCTATATATATCCCCATTGCAAGAAACTACCATTTATGTAACAGAAGCAGCAGAACGGAAGATGTGGCCATTCCCATACGAAGCCTAATGGGGGGACAGAATAAATATTGGAGTAGAATTAAAAACCAGCAGTAGAAATTTTAATAGAGGCTCTCTCAAAACCCTTTAAGAGATGCAAACTCAAAAAGATGTTACTCTTAATGGAATATTCATTCTGAATTTAATTACTGACCATTTCAGTGTCAATTTGTACTTAATGGCCCAGTGCCAGTATGGTTTGCTATTGTTAATGCTATATAATAATTTGTAACCCCCAGTATCAATACACATTGGTGGATGAAGGGATTAAGGCAGCCCCGTGGAGAAGGAGCTGGGGGTGCTGGGTGTGAGGAGCTGGAACTGAGCCAGCCCCGTGCGCTGGCAGCACAGCATCCACTGGCACCCTGGGCTGCACCCTCAGCAGTGTGGGCAGCAGAGGAGGGGGGCATCCTGCCCCTCTGCTCCCAGGGCTCTGGTGAGACCCCCCTGCAGTGCTGGGGCCAGCTCTGGAGTCCTCAGCACAGCAGAGACAGGGACCTGTTGGAGTGGGGCCAGAGGAGCCCCAGCAATGCTGGGAGGGCTGGAACCCCTCTGCTGGGAATCCAGGCTGGGAGAGCTGGGGGGGTTCAGCCTGCAGAGGAGAAGGCTCTGGGGAGACCTTTTGGTGGTCTTTCAGAGCTTAAACAGGGCTTATAGGAAAGGAGAGCAGAGACGTTTTAGTACAGTCTATAGTGATAGGACAAGGGGTGATGGTTTTAAACCAAAAGAAGGGAGCTTTAGACTGGAGAGAAAGAAGACATTTTCTACAATGAGGCTCGTGAGACACTGGCCCAGGTTGCCCAGGGAAATTACAGATGCCCCATAATTGGAAGTGTTCAAGGTCAGGTCAGATGGGACTCTGAGCAACCTGATCTAGTGGAAGGTGTCCCTGCCCATGCAGCAGGGTTGAACTAGAGTCAAGGTCTCTTCCAATCCAACCCATTCTGATTCTGCGATGAATGCTCTGAAGTGCCTCAACGTTTCTCATCTTTGCTGTGCACTTTGCCAGCCTTTTCAAATAACTCAGTACAGCACAAGCCTGAATCTTGTCTATGCATTTTTTTTCCACCAGAGGGTGCTGGCGAATCTTTTGCAATGTAAGTTATGCAGGGATAATTAAGGTGGTGTAGATAGCAGACACCTGGAACAGGAACTAAAAAGGAAGTTTCTCATCTTCTTTTATTATGAAACTCTCAACAGGAGCAGCTGATGACTAATTCTATTCTTAGCAGGGTAGTGTTTATATCCAGGATTTCAGAGGCTGTCCTGCTGTAATGCACAAGACCCATTTAGGCAGCGGACATCATCACTCTGCAGTAGTTTAAGCATCAGTTTGGAAACTCTGACTTAGAATCTCATAATTATTAGGAGAAGAGGTAACGAGCTTTCAGATTGTTTGTTTTGGTTGTGGGGTTTTTTTTTGTTTGTTTATTTGTTCGGGTTTTGTTTGTTTTTGTTTTTTCAATCCTTGTAGAAATACCAGTTGCTATATATTTATTTGTTGGGGTTTTTTTTTCCCAAGAGGTCTGTGGCCCATGAACTGCTGTTTTGATGTCCTGGCATAGTGATGTAGGACAGTGGAAAACACCTTCCCAGAGAATCCTGTACCCTTGCTCTAGTGGGAACTGATGCTGGAGGTTTTAGAGGGAAGTAGCTTAGCAGTACCAGTAGGGTAAACTCTAATAAATAAAGAATAATCTATGCCTGGGAAGTGATTGGAGATTCATGTGACATTAATTTTAATTATTCAGCCACGGAGGGGGGAGAGGGAGTAGGGGGAATGTAGGGAAAATACATTTCCATATAGTGCATTTGGCTTTGATGTGGATGTTAGAGTTGGGAGCATCAATATTAACAAGCAGATCCCAAATCTATGTTTGTACTTATTTTTATAGTTTATTGTCAAACTGCATCTTTTTGCTCTGGAAAGCAAGTTCATACATGGGATGTCTGAAGATGTTTAAATGGCTCTGGATTTGATAGTCATTGCAGACCTTTGGTAACTAGGAGATTGGAAAGGCAATTTCTAAATGTATTCTGGATATCACAGAGTCTCTCAGAACTTCCTCTGAGTAATCTTACTAGGGTTATGTTCTCTCATGTACAGAACTTCAGTCGAATGGGCTGGAAGTCCATCCTGTGTGTGTCTATAAATTCACAGAGAAACTGTTTTCCCTGTAGTGATGCTTGCAGGCTACCTACCCACAGAATACTGCTATTAAGAGAAGCTGTAATGCAGAGAAAGGTGCAACCTTCCTTTTGCCATATAGCTTCAAGCACGAAGGTGACCGTACCCCCTGGAAGAGGTAAAGCATTTAGCGGGTGGGAAATTTAACCGAACATAGTTTGGATGAAATGCTCTCACGGTCAAGTATCTTCAAGAAGCCCACAAAGCCCCGTTTAATTGCCTCGGAAGAACACGGTCCTGCCACCGTCCGATGCCTCCAGCACGTTGCGGGTTTTGGGGTGTTCTCTGGTATCGTGGACAAGGTGAGGTAAGGTCCGCGCTGCGGCCGGTGACAAGGGGCGGGTTTTCGTCCCCGCGCTCGTGGAACCTGCCGCTCGAAGCAGGCTCGCGCACAGGACAGAGCACGGGCACGTCGCTCTGCGGAGACGCTGCTGGCCTTCCGGGAGCCCGGTACCGCGGCCCGCCGGGCCCGTCTCACTAAGGGAGCCACCCCGGGGACCCACCGGCCGCGCCGCGACACCGGCCTCACGGGGCGCGGCCGGGGCGGGGCCAAGGACGGCGCGGCGCACCTGCGGCTCCTGCGCAAGGCC
>JAAGNO010001228.1:0-19613 GCA_033439905.1 Ceryle rudis
GCACCCCCCAACGTGGTACAGAAGATCCAGCAGTGGCCTTGGTCTGCACACCAACCCTTGGTGCTAACTCTAACCACGGGGTGTTATCACCGCTGGGAGCAGACACTGCCTGGGAAAACAGGCTTCTAATTTCAGACAGTGTAGTTAGAAGAAGCAAGCTGAAAAGTAAAATCACTGAAAAGAATTTATTCTGTTCTCACTGAAACCAGGACACCTATGTAATTTTTTCTTCATTTCCCTGACAGCTCTTTCACAGAAGCAAAAAACCTTATTTTGTGGGAAGATATATAGAAACTCCCATTCTCTTTAGCTGAATTTTGGTTTCGCTGGGGTTTGTTTTGTTTGACTTTTTTGTTTATTTGTTTTTTTTGTTGTTGTTGCTGTTGTTGGTTGTTTTTTCATTTGTTTGGGTTTTGTTTTATTTCTGTGGTTTTTTATTTGAACAAAATCTAGTACTGCAAATATGAGGAAAGAAACACAAAACAGGAGTTTAAATATGCTCTGTTGTAAGTCCACGAACCTTGTTGCTAAAAAAAAAAAGTCCTATCAGATTTCTAAGGGCTCTGAAAAACACGTCTTTGGTCATTTTTAATCACAGCAGGTAAAGTAACTTTCAGTTATACATATATATTTCAGTTTATATTACATTCCACTTTATTCCCACAATCGAATGTGACTTTGAAAGCTCAGTCAAATGACATTACTCAAAAGTCTATAAATTGAGAAGTGACAACAATTTAGGACTCACGCTATTGCAGCCGATTTTTCTCCCTTGCCTGATAAATGAACATATTATTTCCTATGAAGATGCTGTGCTACCTAAACCTCGTACAATGCAAAGAATACATTCACACTCATACAATACACTGGATTTCGAAAAGTAAAGTAGGCTTTTACTTTAACTGAAAAATTGAAAAAATCCAGATGCATTTAGAAATAAAACAAAAAAACAACTCTGTATGTGTCTGATCCCTAGGCTCAGAGATGAAAAAATTGGCTCACAACCAACACACCCAGAGCCCAAGTTTACCCATTGAGCCAGACGTAAACAAGATACAATGCTGAACCACATACAGATGTTATATCTTTTTCAAGGATGGATCCTTGGTGTTGTATAAGCTTCATCTTGTATGACATGGAATATATGATTAACAGCAGAGAAAAAGACAGTACTGTAAATGAGTGAGCAGGACACTCCTGGAACAACCCCCATCTCCTCAATATCTACCTACACTATCAATCCCATCTTTTAGAGGGAGAAGCTTACCTCACTCCCCAGTCTTTAATTAGACTCCTTTATTTACCTCCTTTTATGTAAGTCCCTTTGTTTACAAAGGTCATTAAGCAGTCTGTATTCTAACCCCAGAAAGAGCTTACCGTCCAGGCCAGGCAGAACAGTACTTCTCATGGCCAGCACCAAACCAAGTGGTGATCCAAAGAGGAAGAAATCAGACACCTCAAATTCAAATCGGCCAAGGTTTACTTCTGAGAGACTGGAATTCACAGGAGGAAAGTCTGCACCATCTTTCAACACACTTGAGTGGATGCTGAGCAAAGAAAATACACTAATTTAACAATAATGAAGAGGGCATCCAGAGGAAAAAAAAATTTCATTCCCTGAACAGACTGCTTAGAAAGCTCTAGTATCTGCATCTAGATCCAAGCAACGTGTCTTAAACTGTAGGTAGATACTGCAGTATAGCAGACACTTACCATGATCTCCAGTGTGTTTATTCAGTAAATTTACCTTCAACATGCAAGAGTCTTCTACAGTTACTCTATAGAATAATTATTGGTAAGTTACACAAGGACTCTGAAGATTGAAGTCCACCTGCACTCCCTTTTAGCAGTATAGATGTATGTCAGCTTACTCTGAAACTTCTGCTAGAAATTCTAACCTACTCAGGTCGTATAAGGACAATGGTATTGAAATTTACAGTCATAAAATATGTTACAAGGGTACATAGAAAATGTTGCTCTAAGCTGTTCTCTTAGCTATGAATTAGATTTTAACTACTTTTCAGATATCTATTACAGGTTAAAATTAGTGATAAAGACAGTTTTTAATCTTTTAAGTGACTTGAACACTTTCATTTACTTTGCATGCCATACATACATGAGGTAAATACAGATCACCTATCCCTCACTGACACTCGCTTCTCATATAGTTCTGCTGGAGAAGAAATAACTACATTCAGAAATAGAAAAGTAGCATATACACCTGCTGAATCAGAGCAGAACCTGCCTCCAGAGTGTGCAGAGCCTAAGTGATTCTGAACATGCTGACTTCAACCAGAGCTGTAACTGAAGCCTTCACGAGTTACTTGTACACTGCTACACTCTGCATCAGTGGCCAAATAAGGATTAGAATCCAGAAATCCTGAAGATTGGTCCCAAATCAGGCCAAGACACCAGGCCTCTCTTTCAGTCTGAGAACCTAGTGACATTCTCAATTTATAACCTGAATTCATGTCACAGATGTTTGTCTAGTTTTGGCAATCTTATCGCTATAGCTTTGGTGATTAACTGAAACTCTGGAGACCCAAGCTTAGGGCCTCTTTAGGGCAGAAATGAAGAAACCCAAGAAATAAATCCATCATTGGCACAGAAGTTAGGAGTTACCTCTTTACCAAAAACACTCAGATGAAAAGCACAAGCTGACACACCAAAATACAACCACACTGTGTAGGACAAGGACATTTCTGTGTGAAAGAGTGATCTTTATAACCTCATTACTCACACTGGCACACCACTTCTAAACTGCAGTAAATTAACTCTCTTTTTTATCTGCTGTCTTTAGCCTGTGTTTGTCCAATTATTCCTCAAAAACTTAGCAACAGCCTAAGGTTTGATGAGTCCAAAATGCGAATGGAAGGTAACACTTTTCTACCTGCTTGCTTAAGTACAGCTCATGTAAAGCTTCCAGTTTAAAATCACAGATACACAGGTAATGAAAAAAAGGCTTGGAAGAAAACTGTTATCTTTGGTTTTTAATTTTGTTCTTATGTCTCAGGCCTGAAGTGTTTTATACAAGCCAACACTGTGATTTAAATATAACACAACACTCCTACACAAGAACCTAAAAGTGGCTAACCAAAAAAAAAAAAATCATGTTTTCAGTTGTACACAAGCGAAAAACAACCATTCTGCCTCAGAAGGAAGACACTATACAAAATATCAATATGCAGAAAACCCAGTGGTTTGAAAATAAGAGTCAACAAAAGCAAAGTACATTCAGTCAAAGGAAGAAAATAAAATTACCTTAAAATGCTACTAACAACTCTCAAACTTGAAACACAGTAATAAGTCCCTATATATATACTTCCTATATACACACACACTATACTCAGTGGTAGCAGAACTGAAACTTCAACATATAAGGCTCCTCCCTCTGCATCAGTCCCAATGAAATAAAATGATGGATAGAAGACAAAAAGAACAAAGAATTCAGATAAGAAAAAAAACAAAAGCAGAACAGGCAGAAACAATGAGACAAAGGGAATGTGTATATTCCCATCAAATCTGTGTTTTAAAGTTTTCTTAGGATCCAGGAAAGCTAATAACTCTCCTCCCCAACCTCCTCCTCATTTAAGCCAATGTGCAGCTGGCTTAACCCTTTATGCCGTTTGGTTTGTGGTTTTTTTTTTTTACATTAAAGCTGATCTGAATAGCTCACAGATCAATGGGAGTACCTAAAGCAATTATCTCATTCCTTACAGAATAATAGAAAGCCTGTAAGAGAAGTCAGAGAGATCTTTAGAAAGAAAAACATAACAGAAATTTAGAATTATAAAACATTTATCCACCTTGATGTGTAGGCTGCACTGAAGAAACCAAACTACTTGCATTCAGTTTTGTATATTCAAAACCTTCATAACTGAATAAAAATTAAACAAAATACTCTACACTTGTAAGTTCATACTACACTCACTATGGTTTTCTTTGAGGAGTACCCAGGGACTTTAAGCAAACTTTCAGAAACACACCACAGATAATAAAAATTATTCTGGTGCTGACAGGCTCCCTTCAATGGCCAGCCCATTTCTCTCAGTCATCAAACACTAGTTACCTAGACAGGAAAGCATGATGTTGGGTTACAGTATCACAGTCATAGGTAGATGAGTCACTCTGCTTCCTAGGCAACGGCTGCCTTGGTTCCTCATCCTCCATGATTCCCGAAATGTCAATATTGCTTTTGCTCAGGCGTTTGCTGCCACCGAGACTGGTGTCCTCTGCTAAGAAGGGATTATCCTTCAGAGAATGAACAGAGCAAAAGGGAGATTTAGACAGTGACCAAAATATGAGAGAGCTTATATGAAATGGTTGCATTTACACATTTGACCTCACTTGATCTAAAAAAGAGTGGAATGAGTTAGACCTTCTCTCTGCAGTAGAAGATAAGAGATGACTAACTTTCCCTGTAAGAAGTATAGCCTAAAAGCTGGAAGAAGAATCATGAATTTTAGGGGATGGGGAGAAGTATCATCACAAAAGCTTTATCTCTCATGACTTCATCATTCTTAGAGAACTACAAATATCATAAAGTAATCAGGAAGGGTATTATCTGAATGCAAAAATGCCCATTACAACATTAATGGTCTTGCTTATTGTGTTCCAGGGATGCAGGACCTGATTTGTTAAGAATGTGAACCTGCAGGATGCAAGAAGACACCAGTGGTACCATATCATTAAGGTACTCCTTAAAATAGTAAATAAATTTATTTGTTGTTCATTTCCTCCAGTACTTCTGCAGTTTGCAGAAGCATCCTCCCTGACATGTTCCTATTACCTGCAGGTTTTTATTCCTGCATCCATGTCAGTAGCCAATACAAACGCTGCTTTGTAAAACAAATTCCATTGGACTGAATCCCCTCATTGCATGAGGCATGCAAGACCTGGTTCTTTCTAACAACTGTGTAATTCAATTCTGTGTAAATGTCCTTCTATTCAGACCAACAAAATAAGACAGAGTGAAAATGCCTGATATCTATTTTTACAAAAATTCAAAGATATAAATACTGGGAGAATGGATGCAGTTAAATCCCTTTCATTGTGTAATTGGTTTTCATCCATATTCTACTAACTCTTACAATACAGTACTAGAATTCACGGGATAATTTGATACAATTAGCATTACCATGATTAGATTAGGACCAGCACATTCAAAGACAATTAATACTGTGATGGTACAATGACAAAACTCTACATATGCATAGGAATCTCTGCATTTCATAGTAACATCAAAATTCATACCATGCCGACTTTCACATTAAAGTTGTATAAGATTTAAAACCTTGCTTGGCATAATACTAATGTATCTACAGTGTTAAAACTAACCCTTGCTTCTTGTAGTTGTTACTGTTAATGACTGCAAAGACTATTTCAGAATCTATTTCAGAGAGTCAGGTAGGAGGTGAGAGCACCTGCTATTGCCCCCATGGTTTTGTGTGCTAAAGTGATGTAAAACCAAAATAAAGTCTGCACCTAAAATATATGCTTCCACTGAGTTTAAGCCAGAACTAACTACAGGCCATACTTGTATTTTTTTTATGTAATCAATAATATTTTTTTTAGCCTGACTCTCACTCCCTCGTGACAAGTGATAATACAAGAGGAAATGGCCTGAAGTTGAACCAAGGGAGGTTCAGGCTGAATATTAGGAAGAATTTCTTTACTGAAAGGGTTGTCAGGCATTAGAATGGCCTGCCCAAGGAGGTGGTGGAGTCACATCTTTGGAGGTGCTTAAGAGCTGGGTAGATGTTGTGCTTAGGGACATGGTTTAGTGGTTTAGGGCTAGGAATAAGGTCTCTTACAAGCAGAACAATTCTATGATTCTATGACTCGGTATATGCAGTTAGCTGAGGATGCACATGACTAAAATCTTGGCTTGCTCTTGCTCTTGTTTTGTTGTTTTGGGTTTTTTTGGGGGGGGGTGTTGGTTTTTTTTTTCTTTGTTTTCGTTTGTTTGTTGGTTGGCTTTTTTTGTGTGGTTTTTGTTCATTTTGGTTTTGTTTTCTTTTTCTTCCCCCTTCCCTTTTAATTGACTTATAAAAACAACAACTTTCAGTTTGTCTCTTCTGGCAATTTCTGATTGTTCCACCTTTAATGTCTGGACTCAATGATCTCAAAGGTCTTTTCCAACCTAAATGATTCTGTGTAGCTTAATATGACCCACAGTTTACAACCTTACATTGAAGCTCTGTTACAACATCAGTATTTTTTAGCAACTCTATTATCCAGAACACCAGGGACCCTTCAAAGATAAAATTCCTATAACCAAAGTGTTCCTGACAGAGTTTATTTGAGTAACTTTTTACATGTGAATTGTCAAAAACACAACTAAACAACATTTCATTATCTGCTCGTGTCTCATGATTATCTCAAACTGATTCAGCAAAGGTATTTATTTACCTCAGACTTCACGAGTTCCTATCTCTAGCTTGTTTCCATGTAACAGTACTACAAAAAGTGCAATATATTTATGATTTTAAATTGCAACCTGCATGCTACAAATATTCTGCAACCTTTTCCTAAAATTCCAATTTGGTGTTTTTACTATGAATAAATTTATTAGAGCATATAAGGCTATTTCTGGTGGCACACAAAATGAAGGTGAATCCACATACACATAGCTGAAGGAATCTTTAGAGATTGACCCAAAGCCCATGAAATGCACTGACAAATCCATTGATTCAAATGGGCTGTAGGTCAAGCTCTTAAACATCATACTATCAGTGACTTCTGAAGACAATATCGGTGTTGTGAAGACTCGGAGTTTTATCAAAACCCTGGTGATATTCTAAGGCTCTCTTTGTTAAAATCACATCAGATACGTCAGCTCCCATTGGTTTTAAAAAGGAATTCCTGTCAATGGATTGAGAAAAATGGGAAGCCATTTTTCCCAAAAAAAAGAAAGCAGATGCAAGGAATTCAACATGATGAAATCTTTTTTTTTTAGGTCTCTTGATTTCATGGTGATCTCAGGAAAAAGGTTGGTTGTTGGAAAGTCATAGAGTAGACAGTAACGTAACACCACATGTTTTCCTTTTAGTCACACACATGTTTCTCCATAGTATTTAAAAATTAGCTCATGTCATCACAAAACTAGCTAAGACAACTTTTCAGTAATGGAACCTAGTATCTGAACACCTGAAAGCTGGCAACAATTCACCTTTGTCCTCTAAGCTTCAGTAACAGGTTCCACTTGCAGAGGGTGTGGTGTTCTCTTCTGTCATAAGACAATCTCAACACAGGTCAAATTGTACAGGAATTTGACAGTCTCAGAAGAATACCATGCAGAAAAAGCATCAAGTTATCTCTTCTGCACTGATATCATTGAGGTTAACCTAGCACACCCAGTTGTCCATGTTAATTTACTGGGCATACTGTTTCTGAGAGAGACACAGTAGAATGCTAGCTGCTTTTTGTTTTGGTTTGGGGTTTTTTTGGTTAAACTGTAGAATAACAACCATCACCTAAAGTGAATTACAGGACACGGAGCATGCTATTGTTGCACAGCAGAAGAGAGCCTTAATTTTCTTCGGTCAAAATCAACACATTTTAAACCTGATTTTCTATGGGTAAAACTGAGATCTTCCAAAGCATACATGCCACAGACAGTTCAGTGAGGGAAGTAAAATGTCATTTTAGAAGGACAAGGGACTAGATCTCTGCGAAACAATCCCAGGGAAGTTCACTGGGAAAGTGGCTAGGCGTTGTACAAGAGAGCAGGATTCAAAGTTGTTCTTTTCCTGGTTGCATACAATTCCCTTGCCACACTCATTTACATTTTCTTCACAACTGCTCCCTGCACCTATCTTCTTGGATATAGCATTATGCCACTTCATTACACTCTTTACAATTCATTAACAGCAAATGTGCCAAGTGAAAATATTTATTGTGCTCAGTACTTTTAAGCAACTTGCAGAGTGTAAAATGCAACTAGACGGAACAGAGGATGAGAGACAGAGTGCAAAGCTTACAAATGGGGACTGAGGCATGATAGATTAAAAGACTTGGCCAAAGTCAGGCAGTGAGACTATGGAAAACATTCTAATTGAATCTACTTCTCTGAAGCTACAGAGAGTAAAAGTTCATTGACAGGTTATTTCCCATAACCTCACAATACTGAAGCACATCAGCATCCCTGTGCATGTGGGGTGAGATTTCATGTTGAGTAGAGATGTTGAAGAATCTAATCTGTTCTACAGAACTATGCAGATGACTTGGAGGCAAATGAAACCAAGACAGAAGCAGTATATGATCTACGAGATGAACCTTCCCACACTATTCCACTTATAGACTTCAGCAGCTAACAGGACCTCCTGGCTACTGTGACAAGTGAATAATTAGTCTTACTCTCAAGAACAGGGAACCTGGGAACTATAGTTAGTGTCAGTTCTGGAGCTGCTGTTTATCCCACAAACAATCTGTTGATGTGACAATCCCCTGAGACTGAACTGGGACCAAATTAATTTTACATGTTACTGAACAGCCATTCAATAGAGAAAGCCTGAAAATAATTTTGCAGAGACAGAAAGTTATTTGGTGAGAAGAACTACCACTGAGAAATTAAGTTCTGTAAACCATCTGGGCCTTCTCTGCATCTGAATGGTGACACTTAGATCAGATGCTAAGAGTATGTCAAAATGTCTGCATGGGGTGGCATCATGTTGAAGAGAAAGTCTTCAAATTTATAGTAGTCTGATACATTAAAAAAACAAACCAAACCTCTTATTAAAAAAAAAAAATCCTACATTCAAACCTACCCAAAAAATCTGGACAGATTTTAATCTCACTGGTTTGAGTATTTAGGTTCACCTTCATGACACAGTCTTTCCTTGTATACTGAAAAAGAGACTGAGACAATACCATTTTATATTATAGATATATAGTACCAAAAAGTACACTAAACCACTTAAAAAGACATTAGGCAACACTCTAGAAGAAGGTTGAGGTGATCAGTAGAAAGACTATTCACTGCATTTTAAATAAAGGGCTTGTTTTCCATTTCTACAAGCTCTTTTAACTCACCCACATGTCAGAATTAAAATTTTATCTGCAGTAAAATGGTATCAATACTGGGAAATTATTTAGTCACCCATAGGTGGCTTTTATTTATTTTTGATCTACATGAAAAAATTTGTCAACATTCTCCACTTGTTCTAAGGAAGAGTTGTCAACCTCTAAATTATTAATATATTAGCTGCTGCAACAAAAGAGAATCAAATTCCTCTCCTAAGAGACAGTATTGCCAACGAAGTACAGTGACTGCTAATAAAAGACTTTAGGTTTCCACTTCTGTGATGGACCAAGTTCCCTTCATCTTCTGAATTTTAATAACCCAAGGAGTGATCTGATGATGATTATAACAACAGTGGCTTTCTTTGTTCAGTATTTCAACATTTACAAACATAACTAATTATTAAAGAGCAAGAGTTACTAGTCTGGTCTGAACAGAATGTCATTTGCTCTATTGCAGATTCTTTCACTGAATATGCAGGCAAATGTTCAATTACTGCTCTGTACAAGCATGTACATGCCCATAATCTCAGTAGTCATTTACACTTCTGCCTATACTATAGAAGTCACTAGCTATTATGGATAATCTTGACTTGAATATTCAGCATATAGTGAAAACTAAAATACAGAAGACAGACTACAACACAGAAACCAACAAATACTAGGGTAATAGAATAGACCATTCTAATTCCTTATTTGCATTGCCTCATTAAATTAACAGTCCCTCTCTCTCCAAAAGGAAGTTTCTAGTGCCTAAACTGTGAACTCTTCAGAGAATGTAATGATCACTTAATCACCAAGCTAGCTTATTATTATAGACCAATTTGAAATAAGCTGAGTAAGAGAAGGGAACCATCTAAACCTAATTTAGTCTATTTTCATGGTTTATAACCAGAGCATAAAATGCAATGGTTGAGAGCAGCTCAGTCTCATCCTTATTTCCAGCTAGTTTCATTTTACAAATGCCCCTGACACTTGTGAAATGGTAAAGTGAAAAACTCTCTTATATTTCTGCATCTCAAACTCTTCCAATTAGATCTATTTCTACTGGAGACACAAAGGAAGGAGGGGGGCAGGGGAGGGCTGGAAAACACAATAAAAAATAAAATTAAAAGAGTTCTCTTGAATGTTTTGCAGGAGCAAGCTGAGAACAATGAACAGAAAGACAAGAGAAGAAAGGAAAATAGTACTTAGTAGTTCTGAACACACAGAGTAGTAGAGATGAAGTCAAGAGGAGAAAAGAGCAAAAATTGAGAAAGGAACAGGAAGAAAATCTCTATGGTATCAGGAAAAAGAGGAATACAGGAAAGATGAAACTATAAAAGAACCTACACGCCCTGAAGTGTGACCCTGACTCTCAGACTCATCAGCAGCTCTTGCACAATTCACTCCCCTATAGGACTGGGATCCAGGAGATCCCTTTCTTCATTTACTTTACGTACAATGCACTTTCCTCAGTGCTGGTATTATCAAAGACTGGCTGTTGAGAACCCACTGTTATTAATGGTGAGCAACTCTTACTGAAAACATTCAGACAATGTCTCTTTGTTCAAGAGTTCTCCCACCACACATAGCTCTAAACTGAACCAAGCAGGTTCAGGTATCACTGAGCCCATTTTTGAGGAGAAAGGTAACTGAAGAGTGAAGAGATGAAACAATTTGGCCAGAGTCACAAAACCATCAAAGAATGGAACACGGGTACCTTACTCAGTGTCATCTCTTAACACACCACCCCCTTCCCATATCCACTTTAGTCTGAAGTACATAGGATTAGATGAATTTTAATTTTCTTAAGTGTTGAACAAAATAATAAAGCTTACATGGTAGCATTACTTGAAAAAATTGTGCTTTTAGTACCATAAAATCTTTGCTGGCTCACAGAATTAATCCTCCCTTCTCTCCAAATATAGCACTCATGTAGACACTGTTATGCTCAGTGGTCCATTCACAGATCCTCAGGTGACTTGCATTTCTTATCAGGAAGGTCACTAAAACTTATTCATGAACACATCTTAATGCTACGCTACTGCCAGGAAGTAGTATAAGGAATTCTAGACCCTACATGAACAAACAAACAAACAAGAAATATAAAAGGAAATATAAAATATTTTGGCAAAAGCAGGATCCTACCCCCTCCCTGGAGATATTCAAGGAGGGGCTTGACGGAGCTCTGAGCAACCTGCTCTAGCTGAGGATGTCTGTGCTTCAGCAGGGGGGTTGGACTAGATGACCTCTAGAGATCCCTTCCAACCCAGACATTTCTATGTTTCTATTAGTGAGAGAGGACATGTTTGCATCTACAGTTATGGATATAATAAAGGGCCCTTGGTAACCCATCTTTAAAAATTTGCAGATAAAAAAACCTGAAGCTGCAGACATAATTTTCAGACAGCATTTTTTTGATATATGAGCAAAAACCCGTGCTATCATGGCAATTTACTAAATCTTTACATTTTCTCTGATTTATATGAAGTGTTTTCCTCCAGGGAATGAATGTATACTGTTTCAGCTGTGTGGGATTTTTTTCTCTTCACCTGGATGCTGCTGATGCTTCCCCTCCTGCTACTGTTCCGACTCTCATCAGCTGTATTAGAATTGTAGCAGATGGCATCAAAGCCCAAAATTCCTCCAATGCAGTCACCAATGAGACACACCTGATGAAATAAAAAGAATTTTCTTGGAGATGTAGCAAGTGTCTTAAAAGAAACACAAAATATTACAGCACTGCAGAGGAGTAGATGTCTTACTTTACATCATTGGTTTTTTTACACCTTTGTTCCTATTGCGGTTGAATACATGTAGCCATTTTCTCCCACTTCCTTTTATCTGCAGACACACACCCTACGTCAAGAATATCTGTCCTAGGCACTATTTTGACCAGCTGGGGGTTCTTCCAAGTGGGCTAGAATTCTTCCAGGTGCTTGCAGCCAGATTCCAGCTCATAAAGTCAAGACCACTAGACAATCAGTCTCACAAACATTTCAAGACACTTAACATTTTCTTCAGACTCATACAGGGAAGAGGATCTTAACAGATTAAAAACAGACTGGTACTCCCCTGTCACGACAAGGGAATGGAACAGAGCTTTTAAATTAGGTATTAAGCAGAGCAAGTCATTCTTGTTTCATGTTTACATAAACATACAAGCTACTTTCAAAGCATGGACCTGGGAATTAAAATACATAGAGTACTAAAACCATGAATTCAACTGTTTTGGTAATTATATGGCACACTAGAATCAGACTCACAAGCCAATTCCAGTGAACTCCTCCCTACCCCGCAGATGACTCTTTCTCCCTGTCCTCCTGCCTGTGCCCAAGGATGAGTAATAGCTGTAACACCTTTCTCTTTGAGTATAACCCCCATTACCTCTCCTTACAAACCTTAATTTATTTCTAGCCTTAATTCAGCTCGACTACAACACTAAACTACAAGTTTTGGATACCAGGATGTTGTGCATCATTTCTTCAAAGTGAAGCATGTTAGGAAAAGTTCAAGATGCAGGTAGGGAAAAACCTCAAACTTCTATTAGTGCTTCTCCACATACCACACTCTCTTAATTTAGTATACTTCTAGGGATAAAAACATCTTAAAATATCAAAATACATTAAAGTAACATCTATCCTAAGACAGTTTTGGTTCTAAAGTTGTATACAATTAAACACCATGCTGATTTACTCTGATTTTCAGTTTCCTACTCCATGTAATGAAGTCCACAAAGAACTGAAAATGAAATGAAACCGGTAACTGTAATAAAATTAATAGCATGTTTTGTTGGGTATTAATAGCATTTCCTTCAATTGACTGTTCCATTTCTAATCTGCATTATAATTGGCATTAGTAACATAGTTAAATTGTTCCAAATACTGTATAAAACCAAAAAGGCAGTCTCCTATCTATATTGCAAGATCTCCAAACTTGCAATATAAAGAGACAGAAAAGACCAAAATATGAAAGGAAAGATACACATCAGGTGGGGATCAGGTTGATGAAGGAGCAGAAACAGTAACTGTGACACCTCAGACAGAAGTCTACGCATGACTTCTCTAGGGAGGGGGTCACAGCACAAAAATTACATGACTTTCCCAAAATTACACAGGAAATCTGCGGTGCTGCTGGGATCTGAGTATTTGTCGTCTAAGTTTCTCTACTATCAGTTGTTTTATTGCTATTGTGATAGAAGAAAAAAAGAAATAGCAATAGTTAAATATTGGATTCATTAGTCAGAGATGTCCCAAATGTTCTAACAGCTATAGCAGGTGTGTGAGGAACTCACTAACACAGATTATCATTTGTCTTGGCCTGGCATGCTTATTCACTGCTTAGCATACCACACTTACCACACAACTGACTCTTCTGCATTACTGGAGTTTGTAGCAATACTTAGTAAGAGCTTAGGGGTCAAAATGCTTGTGGGAGAAGGTATAGTATCTTCTACCAACAGATTAGATATTGCACAGTATTCCAGAAGTGTCTTTCTCATGCTGGGCACTGAGAAAGCATTTTGCATAGGTAATCCCATGCTCACATTCATTCATCATATTTGCAGTATCGTCCCACATTCATAACTCAAATCCCTCAACACAATGGCTTGAAAAGAAATAGCTTTGCTCCAAAGGAATTTTACTTTGATGCAAGAGAAAATAGTCCTACCTGTCCATTAAAACCAGCCCCATCAGTAGATTTGAGAAATTCATTGTAAACTTGATTGGCTTTAGTGATCACCATGGCAACTGCATCCTGGTACTGAGGGGATGAAACAGCCAGCAAGGGCAAGGCAGCCAGTGGGATGTGGTCTTCACTGCTGCTGAGACAGCTCTCATCATAGCTGTAGGGATTTAGGCTAGAAAAGGACATGCTATCATCAGGAAAAATGCAGGAGACAGCACAAAGCATTAGAGGATGAACCATTACTTATTAACAGAAATGAGTTGGTCTGTTGCAGTTCACAATGAGGGAATACAGGAGGGATCATTTTCTCACAGAATTCAGCTTCTTAAAAAATCAAGGAGTTACTGCTTTATGTGAATGAGATAATGCTAAAAAGCATTTCTGTAGTTGCACCAACATACTTGGTGTGATTTTTCCACATACAAGTAGACATTTGGAACAGCAGCTTTTTTTTCTATATAATAAATTACTACATTATGGAAAGGGATCCAACCATCACAAATGGAATATTATTAACTAGAACACAAGTGTGGCAAATGTATTGTACAAAAGCTTATAAAAACATTTTTCCCAGCGTACCATCCTTTCAAAAAGACGGAACAAAACTGCACACATTCTGAAATCATACTTAAATGTTTGCGTAGTAACATTTTGCAAAAAGGAGATGACTCAACTGAAAATGCAAGCTTAAATTTGATGGGATGTCAGCATTATTTTCTTTTGCATGTGCACCCTGTAAGTTTCTCAGTATATCTGCCAATTGTTTCTTGACTGATTTTTACTGATGAGTGGGGAAAACATTTCACAGAGACAAATATTCAAGGCACACTAGTTTATGCCAGATTCTCTTACATAAAGTTGACTGTCCTTTAGAGATTAAAGGAGAGTTAGAAGTATTTTGGATAATTCAGCTCATCCAAAGCTGAAGGCAGGCAAATTCAACACTATTTTGTATTCACTTTCCTTAGGAATCTGAGGCCTATCACTATATTTACCAATCGGAGTGGTGCTGTCAGAGGGATCGGATGTCATCCAGAGAGACCTGGACAAGCTGCAGAGGTGGGCCCAGGTTCAACAGGAGCAACTGCAGGGTCATGCACCTGGGCTGGAACAATCCCCACTACCAATACAAACTTGAGGAAGAGGCAATAGAGAGCAGCCCTGCAGAAAAGGACCTGGGTGTGCTGGTGGACAAGAAGCTGGACATGAGCAGCCAGTGCATGCTTGCAGCCCAGCAGGCCAATCGCATCCTGGGCTGCATCAGCAGAAGTGTGGCTAGCAGATAGAGAGAGGTGATTCTACTGCTCTATTCTTCTCTGGTCAGACTTCACCTGGAATACTGCGTCCAGCTCTGAAGCCCTCAGCACAGGAAAGACATGGACCTGATGGAGCAGGTTCAGAGGAGAGCCACAAAGATGATTGGGGGTTGGAGCACCTCTTCTACGAGGACAGGCTGAGGAAGCTGGGATTGTTCAGTCTGGAGAAGAGAAGGCTCCGGGGAGACCTAATAGCCACCTTCCAGTACCTGAAGGGAGCTTACAAAAAGACTGGAGAGGGCCTGTTTGCAAAGGCCTCTCGTGAAAGGACGAGGGGAAATGGTTTTAAATTAGAAAGGAGTGGATTTAGATCAGAAATAAGGAGGAAGTTCTTTACCACGAGAGTGGTGGAGCACTGGAACAGGTTACCCAGGGAGGTGGTTGATGCCCCATCCCTGGAGATATTCAAGGTGGGGCTCGACAGAGCTCTGAGCAACCTGCTCTAGCTGAGGATGTCCGTGCTCTTAGCAGGGGGGTTGGACTAGATGACCTATAGAGGTCCCTTCCAACCCAGACATTTCTATGTTTCTATATTAAAAAGCAAGATGCCTGAATGAAATTAGTCTATGCCCTTGCTAAAACCTGCATCCAGGAGACTATTACCAGGCTCATGGAAGAAGTACAGAAGGCTTGCAATGCTCAGTTACGGAAGCTTTGTTCATGCCCTGAGCCTCACTGGACATTTACACACTTGCCTCTTGCTGAAGCACTCCAGTGATTTGTTATTTTTCACCCAAAGCAGCCTAACAGTTTCTATGTCCTGGAGCTCAGCTGCTCTGCCAAGCTGTGTCCAAATAATTGACCAATTAACCAATTAACACAGATTCATAGAGCCAGTTGATTAGATCACCCAAATGCAGAGCAGACACAGAGTTACAAATACTCTCAAAAATTAAAAATGAACCTTAAAAACCTACATAAAAAGGCCTCATTTACTGTAACAATTATCAGATAACACCTCAGAAATGGAAAAACACGGGAGGAAAAAAAAATGAAGTGAATGTTTGAAATGAAAAAAATACCCACATATGTTTTCATAACATAAGTAAAATGCAAACAATATTCACACATGACATCAGAGTCAATGGAAAAATAAATAGCTAGAAATTTTATTTTGTGGCTAAAGAAATATAGTTCAAACTGAAATTATTGTCTAGACAATCAGAGTTAATTGGCTTAGAAATAAGGGTTTGGGTTTTTTAATTCCTATTTATTTTAGTGCAAAGATTGCAGAAAAAAAAGAGACCTCTGTTGATATCATAGACATAACACAAAGGTAAGAAAGATCCAGACCACTGAAAGAGTGTACAGAAAAGATGAGGGAAGCACCACAGGGCACATTCTAAGTATCAGTGCTGAAACTCAGACAAAACAGGTAAAGTATCAGTGCTGCAGCTGAGAGGAGCACAAGTCTTGTTATCTTGATGCATTGTCAGGACACTGCAGGAGGTCCTTCCAAAGCACCATCTTGGAAACAACATACTTGCACAAAGGCTAGAGATGGAGAGGGAAATCATAAGGAAGCAGCTGAAATCACAGCAGCTGAAAGTGTAAGAGATAGACAGGTAAAGTCAACCAGGTTAGAACCTAACACCTCCCTGATAAGAGACAGCAAATGACTAGGCTGCAAGACAGAACTGGTCTTCCATGGTGGGTAGAGTACACCCAGCTGTGAGGGGAGAAATGACTGATGGCACAGTGACATCTGCCAGCAGGGACAACTGAGACTGTACCATAGAGATGGAAGGTGAGGAGTTGTTCAACATAGAAGGTGAGGTGGAAGGAAAGGAGGAACAAGGGAATAAAAGCTTATTCTGAATGCAGAAAGCATTTGGCTAAATACAGACCAAGACTAAACACTTGTCCCACCTCAAAATTTTTTCAGGTCAGCAGTCCTTGACCATAGCAGATGTGAGAGAAGAAAATAGAGGGGAAAATCACCCATATATTAACACTTGTTTGAATAACTATCACATAGCCAAACCACAAATGTCAAAAACTGTTATCTGCATGCCATGGTGACAGTCCTAGGGACTTGTTATTGATGTTCCTCAATGCCAGAATATGCATTTACTGCCTCCACTTTCAGAATAAAAGAAAAACAAGGAATAGAAAATACTCAAATCATAATGACTGGACTTCTCCGCACACTTTATAATTAAATTACAAAAGTATTTTTAAAAATCCGTTAGGAAAATGCAACATCAAAAGCATATGCTGCAGGACCCACCACTATGCAAGAAGCATGCAAGAGGCTGAGCGCTCCAAAAAACTTATCCAACAAAACACTTTCATCTCATTTGATTATTCATATTCCTAGTCAAATGGTTGCTTCCCAAATGTAAATTTTTGTTTTGGCCTTTTTTACTTCTGTCAACCCCCCCTCTCCCCCCCGCCCCCAAGTGCAATTACTATTCACCAGTCTGGCTAATACTTTAATTTAGGAGCTCCAATCAGAGGTGTGACTCAACATATGCTCATCAAACCATATGCTATAAAAAGCCTAACACAGTTGATCTACTCTGGGATACTTTTCTCCCTGAAAAGGGAGAAGTTGGCTCTCAAGTCATCTAGCTGAAACAAGAATATGCCTCAGTTTTAACCCTTCCTTAGCAGCAAAAATGGGGATCAGTCACACATTATAAATTTACACAGGTTGCATAAACACTGTCTTTCTGAGTTATATGAGAGATACAGGAAACTGAAAGTGATGGGAGCAGGCCAGACTAAGCAAATCTGAAACATTTACTATATGGAGTGATTTTGCCCTGAAAGATCCCTTTCCTCTAAGCCACTATTTGCAAGGCAGTGAGAACTGCATAAATGCACTCAGTGGAATCCCTCTGAACCCTGGCACTCGCACACAGACACAGCATAATTCAAAACCTATGCCAAAGTAAACAGAGGGTTGTACTACCTTGGCATGCACTACACCTGCACATTTTGAAAACAGAAGATACATTCAAACCAAACAAGAAATCTTGTGCTGCTGCTTAGTCAGTCATCTGGTTCACCCTCAATGAAACATTACAGTAATTGAAATCATGCTTCCTCCCCCACAGTTTGCTAAATGGAATGTTTACCACAAGTGTATGTTCCACAACTGCATCCTGGAGTTCTGGCTATGAAAGCTGCTGGCATGAAGCTGCAGAAATGTGAGAACAGAGAATCATCTCTCCTTTTGTCAGCCCCAAATGGGCCCATCACAAGCAGCTCCACGCAAGAACATACTAAGGCAATACCAATCTTATGTCAGTGCTTCGAATGATTATATAGGACATTCAAACACCCAGCTTGGCTGTTTTCAGTCTGGATGAATACCGTGTGCTGTAATGACAGAATCCAAACAACAGAGAAAGAGCATGGGAGCTCTGCTCATTTGGGCTGCCAGCACACACTCTTCCTTCCACTCTTCCTGCTCTTCTAGATAGTTCAGACCTGCAGGCACTGCATTATGAGATACCTAAGTAACATTACTGAGCCCTGTGTTAATCAATGGCCCAAATGGGCAAGGACAATCTCCTAAACAGTATTTGATGCTTCACCTCCTCTTCTACTATCAGTTCTCTTGCTTTACAGGGCAGCAACTTGGGACATACACACACTTCTCCTTTCCTGGTTGTTTCAGTGTATTCCACCTTGATGTGAACAGTCAGACACACCTTCCACCAGTCTGGTCTGCACCCTGCCACTTCATCTTCTATATGCCTGTCACAGCTTTTAAGTCCAGCTAGTATTTCAGAACTTTTCCCATCTCTCCTCTCTAACTCAGTCATCTGGACAGCAGGCATCACCATTCCTGCATTTATTGGTCCAAAACATGGTTGTTGACCTCCTCAACTGTCATGCAGGGTTTTCTGCTCTACGTGAGATTCAATGTAACCTTGGGCACTATACTACAGTAAAAAGCAATCATCACTTAGGGGAAGCTCCAAGCAAAAACAAGAGAAGTTACTTTTTGCTTAGGAAAGAATAAATCAAGCAAATCTAATTATCTTCTCGTCATCACTACAGAGTTCACTAGTTATTCCTGGTTTCCACTTGCAGGAGAGTTGAAGCAGGCTCAAAAGCATGTGTTTCTTTCTATTTTATCATGGCACTTAAAATATTTATATCCAGGAAAATATCACTAAGGAAAGTTATGTTACCTGAAAAAGTTCTCTCATTTACTGAGTGAATTTCCAGACTGAAAAAGTGGGTGAGGAAAAGCAGCTACTGAAGTTGATACATCCAATGGAAAGTTCAATTTGTGACACGAACATCAGTTAGCATATCCACAGGCAGATTTAGCTATGTTTCAATCTTAAAGTAAGACAGAAGTGGAATACTGATTTTCTGGGGTCAGTTTTGGGGCAAAGGGGGAAAAATTAAGGGTTACCACAGTTTTCTTCTGTGCAGAATTTTTCTGGATTTTTTTTTTTTTTTTTTTTTTTTCCCCTTTTGGATGGATGTGGACAATAGACTGTAGCCCACCATGGGGTTGTGTGGGGTTTTTTTTTTTTTCTGTTTTGGTGGGTTGGGGTTTGGTTTTGGTTTTTTGTTTGTTTAGGGTTTTTTTGTTTGTTTGTGGGTTTTTTGGTGGGGTTTTTGGGTTTTTTTTTGTTT
>JAAGNO010001229.1:0-10676 GCA_033439905.1 Ceryle rudis
CGCACCTGCAGGGAGGGGCGGACAGGACACGTGAGCTTGAGCTGACCGGTAAGGGGTTCCATCCCATAGACATCACATTCAGTGTAAAGCTGAGGGATCACAAGGGTCAAGCTCTCTTCTTCAATGGCCAGCATCTGAGTTCCAGAATCAGGTCCTGAATCTGGTCCCTGCCTGCTGCTGAGTCGAGTCTAGGACTTCCCCAGTGCCTGTCCACAGTATCAGTGGTGATGGTGATGTAATTGCCATCAGGAGGGGTGCTAGTTTCCTTTTCTAATCACCAAGTCTCTCTCCCTTATTCCCTTTCTCTTCCCCTTTGGGGAAGGAGAGGCCTTAAAAGAGAGCATCTGTTATAGGTCTAGCAGATGGCCCTGACCCTAAACCTTGACAGCTGCTCATCTGTCAGAGTTGATGCAGGCAGAGTAAACAATATGGGGTTTTCGTAGGTTTTAGGGTTTTTTTTAATTCCTTTTATACACATGTACTGGCACAGGTAGGATACTCCAGCAAGTCCACAAGAGCCTTCCAAGCATTCATCCTCAAAGATGGAAGAACTTGAACTTTTAGAGTAAGGTATTTCTAGGCCTGCTCTAGCTACATTCCTTACACTATGTAAAGAAGGAGCATGAGCTTCACAACAGGTTCCTAAACACCTGTTCTCTGGAAAAAACAAAAAACAAAAACCAAAAAAACCCAAACAACAACAACAACAAAAAACCACGCAAAAAACCCCACCAAAAACCAAAAAAAAATCCCCAACCAACCAAAAACCAAACAAAACAAAATACAAAACCAGATAACCAATAATGCTACTTCTTGAAGACATTCTAATTTACATAAACCTAAACACACCAGGGCAGGGTAAAATTGCAAAATGTGTAACACTAGGAACGTTGTGTGCAGCAGTTTTGTTCAAAATGCTGTCTCGGACAACTACCAAGCTTCAGGTAGCTTTCAATTATGTCTAATTCACAGCTGGGGTGTTGGCGAGTCCCCAGAATAACCTGAAACTAAAGTGTAATATAAACATGTAAAGCCACTTTGCTTTTTTGCCTCCCATCCCCTACACCCTGGGCTGCAAATTCAGTGTTGTCTGTCCAGTCACTTTTGATTGATACACAATGACTGTCACAAAACACACTGCTTTACAAAAACAAAGGTACATTCTACCTTTACATGCAAATCAACATCTAAAAAACTACTTTTACAAAGCCTTTTCTGTGTTACAAAAAGTTGAGTACAGGAGGAGATTTTATTAAATGTATTTAAGATATGTACACTCAAGTTCCACATTGAAGACCTTAACTGCATTGAAATTCCAGTCTGTTCACATCTTTTCTTATATATAGTGATCATTTTATTCTGCAGAGACAGATCCCATTCAGTATCTTTAATCAGACAGACAATATACTTAAGAAAAAATACTATAAACTTATGAATAGGGAACTTTAAATAGAACAGCTGCCTACATTTAGCATAAATCTATAATCTCTGTGTGATGACACATTAATAATCAAACTACAGACTGAGGAGTCAGCCCCAAATCAATTTTCTTTTATTTCACTATTACTGCCATCTTGGCTTGTGTCAGAAACAGTGTTGCCAGTAGGACTAAGGAAGTGATTTTCCCCTGTGCTCAGTACTGGTGAGGCCACACCTTGGCTACTGCGTGCAGTTCTGGGCCCCTCACTACAAGAAGGACATTGAGATGCTGGAGCATGTCCAAAAAAGGGCAAACCTAGTGAAGGGTCCAGAGCACAAGTCCTGTGAGGGGCAGCTGAAGCAACTACTGTTGTTTAGCCTGGAGAAAAGGAGGCTCAGGGGAGATCTTATCACTCTCTAACTGCCTGAAAGGGGGTTACAGCGAGGCGGGGGTCAGTCTCTTCTCCCAGGTAACAAGTGAAAGGATAAGAGGAAATGATCTCAAGTTGTGCCAGCGAGGTTTAGATTGGATATTAGAAAAAAATTCTTCACCAAAAGGGTTGTCAAGCCTTGGAACAGGCTGCCCAGGGAAGTGGTGGAGTTACCATACCTGGAGGTATTTAAAAGACCTGTCTATGTGGTGGAGCTGAGGGACATGGTTTAGCTGTGTACTTGGCAGTACTGGGTTAACAGTTGGGACTTAATGATCTTAAAAGGTCTCTTCCAAGCAAAACAGTTCTACAATTCTATGATTCTACATAAAATCCCTGCTCCCATTTGCCTCTCCTCAGCACAAGCAGAGAGCTAGCACGTTTACAGCAACCTATTTCTGTATTCAGGTTCTTCCTTTCTTACTTAACCCTGTGGAAAGTAAGACTTCAATCTCTCTCCCTATTAACTATGAATAATTCTCAATTCCTTGAAAAAACATATTCCTAAATGCACTCAATGGGCAACATTAAGACTAGACACTCTTGAGTTCTGGTTCTCCAACTTTCCAACTTCTGGCACACAGTGTATGAAACCTAGTTTGCCAGATCAGCAGATGTTTTTACAATGCTGAAGAAAACATATTTGATCTAAATTTGCATCTATTAACAATATTCTTTAAAATTACTTGAAATAATTACTTTAAAAATGTCTGGAGGGTGTATGTGTTTGAGATTGTCTTGTGTATTTTTCCATGAAGATTCCCTGCCATACAGACTGACAAGCTGACATGTTTAAATTCTCTGTAGCATCACAGAGAAAGAGAATAACTTCTTAATAGAGTACTGAAGGCGCACTTATTTCTAAAACACATTTCTTTTGGTCTTGCTAGTTATTTTCTAAAGTTGCTATTTAATTCTCCAAAGGCCTGAATAATACAGAACTTAAAAAAAAAATAAAAAAATAAAAAAATATCTTTTTCTTTCACCACCTGCAAGGAGGGAAAAAGAGACCACCTCACCATTTCCCACTATGCTAACTCCATGGGCAATCTCATACCCACTTCCCAGGCTTCCAGGAAAGCCTGATTTCCCTCACAGTCACTTCACTGTATGCTTCAGCCTCTCATATCACTGGATTCTAGTAACCTGTAAAGCTAACTCTTCTGTCCATTTATCTACATCATCATACACTGTACATGAAAACTTCCCCCTTCTTCAAAGAGGTAAAAATCCTTCACAGCAGTTCACATTGTTCTAGATGCAGGCTAAGGCTGATGTCCTAGAGCCACAAGGAAATGACTGCCTCCTAAAGGTTAATAAACCCTGAAAGAGACAGATTTAAGGGTGAAGAGTGGTGCTGTGGGATTTTTTTTGGTGGGCGTTGTAGGCTTTTGCCCTGTACAGCTATCAATAAATAAATAACTTAGCCATAGAAGATTAAAGAATTTTAGATTTTCCTTTAGCTTCATAAATAAAATACTCATTTTTTCTATGTAGGTCTTACACTGTGTGCTAAATCTGCTCTTTAGAATGTAACCCAGTAGGACCTGGCAAAAAGGGCATCCCTCAATGCTTCCTACAATGCAGTATGTGATTTCTGGTATAGGAGCACATTTTATTTATTGTACCATTCTTTCTAAGTATCATTTTATCTTTGGACAGCATCAAGCTTCAGGTGAAAGATTCAAAGCTGAAGTGCACCTGGAAAAAAGCAATGGAATACCTCTGCTATTAAGGGTTTACAATAGCCTTGTGCACCAGGTTAAAATGGCATAAAAGGACAACTGATGTACTCAATAACAAAAATGACAGAATTTACTTCTTATTTCCAAGACTAAGGGCAGAGCTCAAACTAACTCTCTTCTGTGCTTGCTGCACCTATAGAAGCAGTCTGATATTTTAGCCTACATCTATGCCATGATCTCTTCAACAGCCATGAATATGTTCCAAAGCAAACACTTGTACAACTCTTGTACGCTCCAGAACACACAAACATTAGACACTTGTACTCCATAACTCAGCACATGCCTCAAAACCTACACTGCTCCACACAGAGAGTAGATATATTGACAGAGGAGGAGTCAAGACTACTAAATAAAACCCCCACCTTGTCTGGCTCAAGAAGGCTCAATAACAGAAGGTGCTGGACACTGGGAGCATACATGGAAACACAGATGTTTCCTGGCTTTCTGTAATTCACTAGATCTCCCCTAGGCTTCTGCTTTTACCACTGTTGGAGGCAGGACACTAGACTAGATGAATCCTTGTTCTGATTACTACTAAATATACTTAAGTAGCCGCATTTGCCTATCTGCTGTGTTTTTTGGTTTTGTTTTGGGTTTTTTGTTTGTTTTTCTTTGTTTTATTTGTGTGTTTGTTTGTTTATTTTGGGGGTTTTGGAAGGGGTTTTTTTTCAGTTTTACAGAGCTTTCAGGAATAGTAGGAGCTAAGATGTTCCAAGTGTGAACTCAGGGCTATTTCTAATGTGCAACATTAGGCAAAGAAGCTATCCAAACCATGATAAGATTGAGAACTGACGCATGATAACAGTTTAAATACGCTTGTGTCCTGTCATTTCTCTGAAAGGTGTTAAAAATAGAACAAAACAATCCCTAGAAAACAGAGCTTCACAGTTTACTCAGATAACATATCTTTCTGCTATTGACTCCTTGAATTTTTTATATGCCTCAGAGGAACAAGAGCTCTTTCAGCAGCTCTCTGAAGGCTTAGCTAAAGGTTATGCCATGTTGGATGGACAAGTAACTAATTCTCTGCTAGTAAGCAACCAGCTGCCTGTTTATGTTCATAAGCCAAGGAATTTGCCAGCACTAGAAGTCAAATGCCCTTTTCCTGCTTTTAAGTCTTCCTTCCACATTAAGAACTTGTGTTGGAAACAGTTAATCATTTCAACAGTTCAGTCAGACAAAAAGATGATTCTCTGTTGTGTGTCATTATGAAAGTTTAAGGCCATTGTTATTTAAGAAAGACTATTAATCCACTTGTACCAGGAACAGAGCAGTGACAAGCAGGTTAATTTATCACACTAAATGCTGCATTCATTAGGTAGAAATAATAAAGTAACAGTTTAAGCACAGATTGGGCTACAACTGACGATCAAGGAGAATGCCAACACCTCAACAACTGGAATACTTTCTTAATACAGCAGAACTTACTTAACTCTGTGTAGTCATAAACAGCTGTTTATTTATTTGTATGACTACAAATAAAACAATGAATTTAGTATGATAAAATCTTTGGCATATTTACATAATTCATATTTTGAAATACTATTTCAAGGAGAGGACCTCTTCACTTTGAATTAGTAAGACAAGACTATTATATCCTCATCAATTAGCATGATTGAACTTGGTTTTTCCTCTCAAATAAGCTGCACAACTAAATATGACAACATAGAAGTTATTGCAATTTCCTCACAGTTGCACACATCTGCCATCTTGCCAATGCAGCACCATCAATAAAAATCCATGTGTACAATACTTGCCTTACAACATTTCATAATTCCTAAAAGGCCAATTCACACACAATGATATTTTTTTAACAAGTCAGACAAGTGAACCAGTCACCCTCCATAGACACCTTCCCCATGCAACATGACACAAGTTACCATCCCCAGAGCAGGACAGCAGAGCAGCCAAGTCCTACTACAATTTTCAGACAGATGATTAAAATGTACTCAAAACCATTTTCACGTGAATCAAAGTATAACAATAGAATCCAGCAAAATTTTAAAGTTCTTGGGCAAACTTTCTTCAGTATAGTGAAACATGAGGAAAACAAACAAAATATATCTGAGCGTATACATTCTGGGAGAACTTGAAACACTTTACAGTATCAGTTTTCAGTAATGAATCTCAAAGTCCAAACTAATCACTTTGAGATACGATTAAATATCACAATCAGAGAACTTCTTTTATGTTAAGCAGTGATTTAGAGTAGCAAAACAAGATTAAAAATTAAAATTTATAGGTTGTTGGTGTTTTTTTAAAATCATTCTTTCACTAGTATCTTTGTACAGTAAATGGTGATTTGCCTTTTAGTTACCCATACATAATAAGTGAAGTGACTTACCATTCTTGCTGACATCCAGCTCCCTGAGATTAATGAGATTTGCAATGGATGCTGGCAATGTGGTTAGATCATTGTCTGGCAAACTCAGCTTATGCAGAGACTGACAGTTAAAAAGTTGCTATTGAAACAAAGAAAAAAGTGAACGCAATTTCTCTCAGTTTCCTCTATAAAGCTTTTGTTTTTAATCCCTTTAGGCTTCTGACCTCAAAGCTTGAAGGCCTGACTATTTAGTCTTTGACTACGAAAACTTTAACTAGTTTTATTCAAAATTGACTAAATTTAGAACTCTTAGGAAAGGAAAAACCACAAATTGTCACAGCAAGCCAACAGCTATGCTTAATCCATTCCTACAAACAACAACCAACAACAAACAAACAAAGAAAGAGGATTTGAGTGGGTACTATCTTCTCCAAAAGTTTGCATTTTCTTTCATTGTACCTTAGAAATTTTTTCCCTTCCATGCACACTACCTCAAGTACACAAAATTCCAACAAAGTTATGATGAAAACTAGTGAAATTTTGATCTAGGGATATAGAAATCTGTACAACCTCTTCTGTACACATGCATTATAATTTGTATCAAATATTAGCTCAGAGACAGTTTTCCTCCTTTATGCAAAGTACATTAAGATTCTTATCCAAAAGCTTTACGAATTGAGAAAATAGGGCAAGTAAAATTAGTGTAATGGAAGAAAAATCCTCAGATGACATTTAGGAAGCTTACAGATGGTACAAAATAAATACAAATAAGCAAGTGGTTGAAAAGGTTCATCTGAACTATTTATGATGAACATTCATTTCCTCAAAATTCTGTGTATGTTACTGTTCTTTTCTCTTGGAATTCTAAGAAAAGGCCAAACAAAACCAGTAAGTGTTCTAGTACTGAAAAAAAAAAAAAATTATCACGATCAACATCATAGCAATGGACTTAGTTCAATCAAAATTTTTCGTGTGTCTCTCAATTATTTCAACCACAGACTGTTGAACAAGCTCCTTTCACATAATGTTTGCATACACCACCCCAGAACAAAAGCAGACATAAATTAGCAAGATGGACTGTTCAAGGAATGAGCTTTAACTTGCCTACTGATGTTTCCAATTCCTCAGAAATGTGCACCTGTTAGAACTAGTTGGTATTGCTAAGGCTTTGAAGAGTTACAAGTTACTTAGCATGCTATATGGGAAGGAGAAATTCAATGAGCTCATGTGTTCTGGTGCTATTACTTTATTTCAGTACTTCAAGCAAGAACATATACTTAAAATTCTGCCCTGAAAACAATAATCTGGACTCTTGGAACCATTAGAAATAAGTTAAGTGGAAGTACAGCACATGGAATTGCAAGATTCCTAATGGAAAACTGGGGTGGAGGGAAGTTTGGTATGGTGATGACTTTGTAAAGCTGTTCATTTTTTTGTAATTCTTCAATGCTTGTATATTCAGTGATTAAGTATATAGTCATCACTGTTAGTAACAGCCTAAGTCCTAGAATTAAGGACTCTTACTGCAGAATTCTAATTCTTCCAAACAGCAAAGTGAGAGGGAAACTAAAAATGCTAGTTTGAGCTTTTTCAGCTCAAATGCACACCATGGCACTAGGGATAAACAGGGTACCTTTTCAGATGTGAATTTAGCACACAAGATGAAAGCATTTCTAATGCCTGATCTGAGACTTTACACAAAGTGCTGGTGTGTAGCAAAGTCCTTCTCTAACCATCATCTCTCCACCACAGTTTGGCCCTCAGCCAGTGAAATGAATTAAGGAGCTATACTGTAAAAATCGATTTTTGAAGTATGCTGGAGTTCTGAAATCACTGGAGGCAATCTTTTCACACGTACTCATGGCCCGTTTCAGTGATCAGACTGAAAAACCAGTTGTGTTGTGGTATACAAAGGGCTGCAGATTGCAAAATAGGGGTAAGAATACACCACCAGGGTAAAGAGGAGGGTGGGAATGTTTTAACCACACCCTTCATCTGAGATGACTTAATTAGAAGCCTTTTTCAGAGTTGAAAGCCTAAATAAAAGGGAAAATGGATACACAGCTTGAAACTCTGGCTCCAGATCTCCTAGAATAACTTCAAACATTGCAGGCCTTCCCTTATAGATCTTCTATGGATAGTTTTAAGATTACAATTACTGTCAAATGATTATAAAACACTTTTTTTTTTTTTCCTTCACTACTTCCTAACCTCTCTGCTTGTTTACTTTACAGTATTTGTATTTATGTGTGTTTGGGTTTTGTCTTTTGAAAATTGAAAGGGTAGTGAAAAATACTGACCAAAATTACTCAAAAGCTGAAAAAAATGCTTCATTTCTCAAAAATAAACCTATAAAGGTGACTTACTACAATGTACAAACACATTAACATGAAACAAGTGTAGGCTACTACAGGTCCCTGCAGCTCAGCAAAGAAAAGTCAGCAGTATTATAATTATATGTAAATTACTAACCAATCATCTTAAAGAGGGCAGGCTTGGGAATTACTAACTTTGTACGGTTTGTGTATAAATATAGAATAGAAAGTCCTGCTTTATGTGCTTGATTTGGGGGAAAACTACAGAGCACCCAGGCTAGCGCAACTGATTTAAATAAGCAATGTCTCTCCCAAGTGTGTCACTATTGAACTTACTGCACACCTGGTGACGAAGCTGCTTTTTCAGACAACACTACGAGAAATTAAAAATAATCCTGCAATTTGTTATATACAGTTAGACAGTTTGAGCAGATACTGACACTAAAATAAATTAGCCAGCCTCTTCTACCTCTCTCAGGCTGGATCAGTTGCTTAAGCAGTTTTATCAAATTTATGCAGCAAACTAGTCAAGCTGGAAGACATAACCATTCTACCAGTCTGCTTCTTCCAGGATGAATATTTAGTTAAAAATATTTGGCAAATTGCAGCCTAAAAGCTCAAGTGGGAAGCTAGACACTATCAGCTTCTACAGTGCTGATGAAGCAACAGAGTTAATAAACATAACTAATAGGAAAATCAGCCAACATACCTTTGGAAGCTCTTCAATTTGATTAGCATCTAAATAGAGTTCTTCCAAGGTCTTTTCAAAAGTAAAAATCTCCTTAGGCACCTGTTCCAGGCTGCAGTGAGAATAATCAAGCGTAGTGACTGTTTCCTCCTCTCCACGCAGACAGCGGCATGGCACCAGCCGCACAAACAAATTCCGCTTTGTTGTCATTTTCAGGCACTGGAAAAATAGAAAATCCATCCATTTAGAAAGCAAGACAAACACAGAAATGCTCACATGGGCAGTTTCTCAAACTTCCACTGGCTGCTAAATACTTAAAAAAAAACCCAAACGTATCTACGTATCTGCGTATGTGCGTGTATACACATATAAGAGAGAAAGCAGGGAGAGAGAATATTCATTTTCTTTCAAACACAATATATCTGTAGTGGCATTAAATGGCGTTAAAACACCTAGAGGTCCCAGAATATGATGTCAAAATTTAGCCTGTAATTTTTCATATGGTAACAGAGCCCTACATTGCAGAAAAGTAGAGAATTTTGAAGCAGCAGTTCTTTAGTGTGAATTATTTTTTTACAACATACCTTATCCCTATTTTTAAAAAAGGTTTCTGGGATGATATATTTGCTTAATATAATAAAATCCATCCTCTACAGAACACTGAAACCCAGCTATAGAAAAGGCATTTTTGCGTGTGATGAATAAGATTAACGTAACTTAATTTCAAAACTCTCATTTAAAGACAGAATACAATAAAAAGAACCAGTACAGCTCTTGCAGCCTTCGTGCATCTGAAGGGGGCCTATAAGAAAACTGGGGAAGGACTCTTTATCAAGGACTGTACTGATAACACGAGGAGGTAACTGTTTTATGGAAGAAGGTAGATTTCCGTTGGACAAGGGGAAGAAATTCTTTACTGTGAGGGTGGTGAGACACTGGAACAAGTTGCCCAGGGAAGTTGTGGATGCTCCATCACTGACTGTGTTGAAGACCAGACTGGATGGGGCCTTTCAGCAACCTGATCTAATGGGAGATGTCCCTGTCCATGGCCAACAGGATTTGAACTAGATGATCTTTAAGATCCCTTCCAACCCAAACCATTCTATGATTCTACCAACCATTCTATCTACATTTTAAGATAAAAGATTTCCAATTTAACTTCTTTTTGCAACTCCATTCAGTTTGGAAAACCTGAACACATCTTGCTGTGCACACTGGAACTAAGAAAATTTCACCTTGCTATGGAAATCTATCTTTCTTCCTTTCAATTCAATCAGTCCCCTCTACTCTCCACAGCTTCTACAAAATTCTGGCTCATTATGAAACACAAACTTAAATGGTGCTGACTAGCTGAAGGCATACATCAGCCATGTTCTCCCTCTTTTCTCCTCAACATGAGCACAATTTTAAACCTCTCTCCTCTAATTACCAATGAATTTTCACAAAATTCAGAAACAATCATCTTCAAAACATCACCTTAAGTTTCAAGTTTCGCTGAAACCGGATGACATACTCAACAGTTTTTCAGGAAGGACCAACATGTGCAGATGGACAACACCATCATGTAAGCTTCAGTTCCTCAGGAAACTGTTCCTTGGAAACAGTCCTCAGAGACAAGGGAGCAGAACAGAGCTGGCAGATTTTTAAGGACACCTTTCATAGATTGCAAGAGATCTTGATCCTCAGGTGTAAGAAATCAAGCAAGGAAGGGAAGAGACCAGTGTGGCTGAGCCATGACCTACTGGTCAAACTAAA
>JAAGNO010001231.1:0-10124 GCA_033439905.1 Ceryle rudis
CCACAGCCTCTCTAGGCTCCTACTGCAGTGTTCAACTACACTCACCATGACATTTTCCCCTCCTTTATCCAGCTGGACTTTCCCTGGCTGCAATATTGGCGAGGATGGTCGATCCGAGGCGGCCGTTGTTAGGATGCGGCCGGTGCCTTGTCCCGGTCTCCTCCTTCAGCATCGCGCATTCAGAGCCGTCGCAGCTTGAGAAATAGCATGTCCCGACCAGCCGCTATCGACACCATTCCTGCCTGTTTCAAGGCAAAATATCGTTCCCGTTAAAGTCGGGAACGACCCAAAAGGAAACGACAGTGAAGGAGTCCCCGTCCCTCCAGCTGCAAGCGGCGAGTCGGTATTAGCCTCGGCTTTGCCACGCGAGATCGACTTCAGAAATACATCAAAACGAGAAAAAATACCTAAACTACACCCGTCCCGAAGTGATTTAGGAAAGGGAAACCCTGGACTGAAACAAACCAGATGGTGGGATCCCAGACACGTATATATATATACGCACACACGCTCCCGGCCGCGCATCCACACACGGAGCGAGGGGTGAGCTTTAATCACGGGTTTGTACGCCGGGGTGAGAAATAATGCGGTCTCCTGAAAGAGAAACCCTATCGATCTACCCGAAAAGCTTGCTTTGTCATCGTCCCACTGTTCCCAGGAGTGCAGGGCTGGGAGGGAAGCATTTTTCCTTGGGCAGATTTTTAATTTTTTCTGCTCTCCTCTCTGAAGTATTTCATTACAGACAGCCTCCCTTCCCATCTCCCGTTTTAACCCGACTGTGCTTTAGGTTTCACGTTAAATTGCGGTATCAAAACGTGCGTGAGGCTGACAGCTGGTGCGGTGGAGAGGCTCCAGAAAGTCTCCAAAGTAGGGGGAGAAAAAAATGACCATCAGCCGATCGTATATATTTTTTTTTTCCCCTTTAAATTGACTTTCATTGTTTGTCCCGCCTGTCTTAATGAGGCGTTTGGTCCAGACATGTTGTGTGGGCGTTTTTGGTGCCCTGCAGACGGCTTTAGCAGGTGGATGCCCCCGGACAAGGTTTTTCTCCCGGTATCCCGGTGACCTCGTCCGAGCAGCTCCGTGGGAGCGGGTCGGAGCCCCTGCGAGCTCCAAAACGGCAACAACGATCGGGTACAATGTTTTTCCACAGGAAAAAAACCTCGTTCCCTGCCTGCCCACCGAGACCGTGGGGTTGTAGAGGAGGGCAGGGAAGCCAACCCCTGAGCACGCAGGGTACCATCACTGCTCCTGCCCTGGCACCGGCCATGTCCCTGCCTAAGGGCCAGTCCTGACTAGAGCATCCCCCGGCGCTGGGGTTTACCGGGGGGCAAAGCCCTGATCTTACACCACTGTGCCCAGGGAAGGGCAGCACTGGGCCCTGCAGCGGTTCCTTTCACTGCCTTGGCCAATGCAGGAGGCTTAGCTCCAGCCCAGCCAACGTTGCTCCAAGATCCTGCCTGATGATCTGTTGGTTTTGTGATATATAATCATTATTGTTTCCTCTGCCGAGCAGCACCTAAATTCATGTATTCTGATGAGAACCGCATCTACAAGTCCCCTAAGGCTCAGTGATGGATTTTTCTGTATTACCTCGTTATCAAGCCCGGCTGACCTCTAACTTCTCTGAAAACACGAACAAGACAGACCTGCTGCTGCCCAGGCTGCCCCAGGGGGCTCTTTTTCCACTTATGTGATTTCCTTTGATATTATTTCTTTCCTTTCCATATCCAAGGCTCAGACCTTCAGTGCTCCCTGCAGTTCAACCCTTTTTTCCAGCCCCGTACTGCCAGCTCCCAGCTTGCAAAGATCAGTTTGCAGCCTGCTCACCAAGAGCAACCAGTACAGGGCGGTAAGTGGGAATGGTGGTGCCAGATAGCGTGAGACATGTGAAATTCTCAGTTTGGGAACTACTGGAGCCGAGTGCCTGTACCCACCCTTGCAGTGCTCGTATGTTGGACAGCTTCGTTTTGCTGACTTGCATTTTCAAATGTAGGTGTCTCAAAATGCACACCAAGAAAAAGGCCTGGATTTCAAAGGAGGCTTTTCCCAGGCACCCTATGAGCATGACTGAACCCCCATGAACCTCTGGAGAACAAGCCTCCCTGTCTTTCCTGCTCTTCAGACAACTGGGAAACTCCTGTCTCCCCATACATGCATTTCTTTAGGTGCCGTGATGACTTTAGGACCCCGTTTTTGGACTTGAAGTTCAAAAACTTTATCTGCTGTTCTCTATTCATAACTGATCCCATCCCACATGGATTTGAAGCCCACCAGGCAAGCTCATATGCAGCTTAACACTCAGATGATTAACTCTGGCTTGGTATAAGCTTTTTTTCATACTGTTCTTCAGCAATCTGATGTGAAAAGACATGGGTACACACACACAGACGTACATGACTCAGAGGAACGCGGCGATTTCAAGCTATAAACCACCAGGTGCACTTTTGAGACTCACCAAAGCCAGTTCTGCTGGTTGCCATAAAAAACACATTAGCCAAAGGCTGATGCATGTGGAAGGCAATTATGCTCTGGCACATGGCAATATGTATAGAAGAGCCTGGTAACTGTGCCTACCACACAGGAAAAAATATCCCTGTGAAAACAAGCCTGCTAAAACACTTCATTCTTCTCTGAATCCCTTGAAAATAAAAGAGAGGATTTTCTAGGGGAAGGGTGATATATGTGGGAGGGAATCAGATTTTCCAAAAGTGGGTGCACCAGTGCAAGAACTTAAATAAATGGTTAGTCTCACAACGATGTAGAAACTCATGATGAGGTTTCCAAGTCCAGGTTTTCCATGTTAGCACCTGATCATGCCAAACGTGCCCAGGAAATCCGTGCTGCTGATGTTCTCTGCATTCAGCAGTTCCACAGCCAGAGTGCCCACATCACCCACTGCATTCACAAAAGTCCACTTCTCCCAGAAATGTCAGCTGCGGACTCTCAGCTTGGGGGCCAGGAGCAATACACAGAGAGGGCCTTCAAAGCAGGGAATTACAGAGAAGGTGGGAAACTACTGGAATATAGCTTGATTGGGACAAAAAGTGTTTGACTCCTTTTTATTTTTTTTTTTTTCTGTATGTAGTAAAAAGCTGGGGATAGGAGTTTTGCATCTGGAAGTATTCAGGAATCTCCAGCTGGGGATTAGGTTGGGGTGAATCTGCTGTATCCTTGTAAAAAATCATCCCTGCACATACATGATGATATCTATAGATCTATCTCATAAATAGGTTCATAGATATATTTTGCCTCTTGACCTCAAATAAGATTACGTTTCACTCAGCTGGAGGCTGTGATGTTGCTACTGCACAGGAATGTAGTGCAGGGCTCCTTTTCTCTCTTCCCATCTCAGGAAAGAGCTGAGTAAACAGAGAGAAAAAGTTTGCAACCTAAAGTATGGGGAGAGAAATGAAGTATCTCACCTACAAAGAGAAGTAGAGAGAGAGCCAAACCTCTCAACCCTGTTCCCTTATCTAGTGAAGGTCAGGCAGGCAGAAAAAAATATCAAATCAGGTGTCACTGTAATAGTCTGGGGCTGAATCTTCACCAAAGGATGAATCTCAGCCCCGTTGCCCCACCAGCGTACGTCTGTGGATGCTGATTCCTCCACCACATCTCGACCAAGTCACAGCCTCACCCCACAGCCCACCTCCAACACTTCCATGCCCCAGCAGCTCCTTCCTTCAGGTCCAGGACCCAAAGCTAATCGCTGCTTTGCTTGCTGGGACACACAGCTCCAACACATCCCAGGCTGACTTTGTGGCAGTTTTGTTGTGGCTAAAAGGGGCAGTTCTCCATCGCTATAAAATAGGCGCTCTGCAGTGAACAGTAGGCAAAAGGGACACACAAGAAACCCATCCCCAGCATCTTCACACTGGTGTGAACCCCTCCTGCCTCTTTCTGCAACTCACCAGAAGAAATTGCTGCCCTGAGCTGCACAGAGGCAAGAGAAGGAAAGCCTGTCAACACACAGATTAAAATTAATTCAGCCTCTCTGGGGGTGTCGAAGCTTCAACCACACACACATTCCCCCTTCTTTTGCTTACTGCAGGTGAGCCTCTGCTCAGTCTTGCAGTGAAGAGGAAGCTGCATCACTCAAATGGAAGAAACAACACTGAGAGCAGTTGAAGGAAAGGCTGATGTTTCATGAGTGGCTTTACATTACTTGGAAAGACCTGATTACTGCAGGATGGATACTCAGCATTGCCCAGATAACTGTATCCCACCAATACTCATTGTAAAATGCCATTTTCTCTTTGCCATTTTCCAGGCTTTTGCATAGTCTAGATGTTGAGTGTTGAAATTGTGTTCTAAGAGGACATGAGGTGTTGGAATAAGTTATCTGTTCCCTGAAAACACATCTCTGGGGTCCTGCGGGGGAAGCAGGCTGACGGAGCTTCCCTCCCAGTGCAGAGATAAGCGTGCCATCTAGAGGAAATCTCCTTCATTGCCAGAACTGGCAGCTGAAAATTATCCAATAAAGCATAATTAACCTCTGGCTTCAGAGAAAATCCTCCATCCGCGGCCTGCTGTTCCCGGCTGCTGCACAGGCACATTGCTGAGAGCTGGCCGTGTGCCGAAGCATCGGAGTGGCTTGGGGTGGTCCCAAGCAGTTGAGGGCCAACCCTTCCCACGCTGACAAACGCTGGCCTGTGCCTTCCCCATAGATTATGTCAGATGCCCAGATGCCCTGGTATGGGCCTATGGATGTAAAGGAGGACAAGGCAGCAGGGGTATTTCCATAGCATACGCTCTCTTCTGTGTTTGCCCCCGAGAAAGGTAAGGAGGCTGCACATACGGCAGGACAAGAAGACTCTGTGTATCATATAATGCCCTCCAGTGGCTGCTAACAGCAGTCCTGGACCGATGGATGCCAATGTCTGAGCTGTAGGTGAAGGCTCAGGTGCACTAATGGAGGCAGTGGCAGGGTCACCTCCTTCACCACCAGCTCCCACCTTGCAGAGCACAGCCCAGCAGAACTCTTGTGGGGCTGATATGGGTGTGTGGAGTACAGCCCAGCAGTGGGGATGGGGCTCTGGCCTCCCATGGGACAGATCCATTAAGTCCACTCATTTTTTCCTAAGGAAAAATCTCCTTCATGGCTAACTTCCCAGGCTGGACAGCTATCAAATGCTGTTACTGGTCATGGGCACCCTCACCCAAACTTTGGTTGTAGGTTTGGGACATGCGATGTAGGAGCATGTGGGACAGCAGGTACCATCGGTCTCATACCCTCCTGTGGTCAGAGTGAACCCACTGAAGCCCACGGCATCCATATCCCAAACCTTCCACTTTTTCTACCACTGCCACTACCAGTGAATAGCACATCTGCAGTCACTAGCACAAGGCTGGTTCCCCACTAATAAAAACAAATCCTTCCAGCCCTAAAGATAATTGAAAAACAGTGATCTAGGTCCAAGCAGAAGGACAAGTGTTACTGCCCAGCAGGTAGCTGTCTTGTAAAAATGGGAAGCCTTGCAAAAAAAAAAACCTTCAGAGATGGAGAAGGAGCAAGGAAGATCTCACAAGCGAGAAACCTTGCTCTGCAAAAAAAGCAGGTGTATGCTTAGGCAAAAAAGTATTTGCAGAGGAGCTGCTGTTGAATCAATTTGCTTATATCCTGCAGGATTGGTTTTTTTCTTTCTTTTCTTCACTCTTTTTTAAATGAAGGTAACCCCTGCTTTTCCCACCATCTCAGAAGTTCACCAAGATGCTGCTGTCTAGTGCATCCCAAGCAAGACTGAACACCAGCAATATCCACAGCACCTTTTTGCTTTTATCAGCAATCTTGTTTGCCTTTTGCATCTTCCTCATATTCTTCTCCCCCAGACCTGCAGGGTCTCAGGCCCGAATCCTAACCCATATCTTGGAGACCACGCCAGGACATCAGCCACAGTGTCCTCACCACTTGCACAGCTACTGTTCCCCTTGCTCCATGGCAGGAAGGGAAGGCATGGATGTCCCCATGGCTCATTGCAGGTGCTTGCCATTCACGTGGGGTAAAGGGCTTCGCAGCATCGCTTTAGGAACTTGTGCGCTTTATAGGTCTCTTATTTCCCATCATTACCGAGAAGAGCCTAGCTGTAATAAAAATCTGGGCTCCGATCCTACAAACACTTATGCCTGAGCTTAACTCTAAGCACGTGAGCCGTCAAAGGGGACTATTCATGTGCTTAAAATGTAAGCATGTGCTTAAGCGTCTGTAGGCCTGGAGTCTGTCAGTGCAGGGATTTGTGCCTTAAGCCCATATTCTGGGTCATTATCCTTTTCATGTCTTCTCTGGCATCTCAGAAGATGCTTCAAAGGGGGAATTTTCAAGTTCTTCAATAAACTTTGCCTTTCCGAGCAGCCTGGATTCTTGCCTATTCTATGGGGCAATTCTCTTCCATTGCCTCCCCTCCCCCCCGTTAGCGATAATCCTGTGCTATTTCATGCTTGGCCAGACAATTAAGCCCTCTTGCTGCTTGGCTCTGTCTTTGTTATGTATAATTGTTCCAAATAATTAGCCACTATTGCACACTATTCTGAAACTACTTTGTATTGCAATTATACTTAGAGGGTGAGCATCAGCTCAGGGAGAACCCAAGCAGCAGACAGCCTGGAAAGAAAGGGCTTCAAGCCGGGGGAAGATAGATACACGCTTAAACCAACACTGTAGGACCTCCCAAGGATGGGATGAGAAGGGGGTTGGTGCAGCCGGCGCTGCCTTTCCGCCTTTTTACTGTCTGGTTCTGGTCCATCCTTTTTCTGTGTTGAGCTGCAGAGTGCTTATGATGTTTTCTCTTGCTCCTGTTCCAATGAACTTCTCGTGCTCACGTGTTTACGAACTAACTCCTGTCAGGCTCTCTAACTGTTCTTAATTTCACGACGAAGCAGATAAGCCGTCACTTATGGCCCAAGTGGCCCGAGATACCGTTTCCCCTCCTGAGTTCGGTGAGTAGCAAAGCAAGGACTTCTCTGCACTTCACAGCTACTTGTCTCTGGTAAGAACCTTCGCTTCCTCTGCGATAAACACGTGAACCTGTGTTATAGCTCTCTCTGTTACAGGTCGAACCGATACGGGACTAACGGGTAAGCTGTAATGTCTTCCGTTGGCAGGTAACTTTCGGCTTGTTTCCTTTCCTTCCATGCTTTCCGGTGGGGGGATAAAGCCCCACGCGGAAGCTCTCGCTGGGAACTGACTGTGAGTGGCTTTAGGAGTCTTGCTTTTGAGTTGGTTGGTTTTTGCCTACTTCTGCTGACGTCGATGGCCCTGCACTTGTTTGCCCCCTGCTGTTCACGGGCCAAACAGCCGGTAATGGAAAAGAGCCATCGCTGCAGGGAAACAAGGTACGGAGCACCGGGGCTGGACCCCCTGTGTGAAATTGCCTGGGCCACCAAGGCAGAAGGGAGGCTTTGCGTGCAGAGGACGCTGGGCAGGTCTCCTCTGAGCGCTGCTCTCCGTAGCCTGCTGGCCTCGGCTGGGGTGTGTAACCTGCTGCCTCGGGGCATAAAGATGCCCTTGCCCTGGGCTTACTCATCCTCCCATAGCGTCAGCGGGCGTCGCAGTGGTGGCCGCTCGCTCTTCCCAGCGAGGAGCGCGTGGCGTGGGGTGGGTCCAGCCCTACCCAGGGGGGAATGAGAGCTTGTCCCAGACTGACACCTTTAATCAACTCCGCGCTGGCGTCGCGACGGGGGCCGCCACTGATAATGCTGAGCTACGCTCCTGAGCCTCGGCAAAGCGCTCGGGAAAAGGTAACGTGCCGAGAAAAAGCATCTGAGGTGCCTCTCCTGGGAAAGGAATGATGGAGTGTACCAGGCACCGTGCGGGATGTGGGAAATAGCCAGCAGGATGCTAATGGATCTTGTTAGCACCGTGCCTGCTTGCGCAGAGACCAGGGGCTGATCTCTTGGAGCTGCATCTGAGCGATAAGTAAGGGGAATAAAAGGAGCGCGCCGCTCCAGAAGCGCTGGGCTGAAGGCGAGAGGGAAGGCAGCGTATCGGCGGCACGCCCCGTGTGGGCAGATGGCACGGCACGTCTCCCCGGGCCGCTGCACCAACCCGCTTTAATGAAGATTAAACACGGCATTCTGTTCACTTGGTTAGTTCCGAGATTGGACACGGCCACAAATAGCTCATTCCCGTACGGTTTGATGTGTCGGCCGTCGCGGCGAGGCCGTGGTTATTAATGCCGTGGGAGGGGGGGACGTTGTAACGTCGCTCGGAGAAATGCTTCCGGGAGGGATGCTTCTCGCTGAAGGGAAATCCGTGGTGTTAAATGGGTTTTGAAGATGGAAACGTGTAAAACGGGGAAGGACCACTGGTGATGGTCAGGAAAAGAAGCGAGAAGTGGAGCAAGGGCGTGGTTAATGCTGAGTTGTGGTGGGGTTTTTTCCTTCTTCCAGTAGTGCTTCTGGAGAAGGTGCTGACGCTGCCGAGCGATGTTCTTCAGCCATGTGACAGCGCTCGTCCTCGACAGGCTCCTGCTCAGCACGCGCTGGTGCTGGGGTCTGCCTCGGCAGCACCCAACGCTGGTCAGGACCTACGCTCTCAGGCCGCAGCCACGGCTCACCTGCACCGCCCCGCGCGGCGAGGAGACGCCTGCCCCTGCGTCCTTCCCAGCCGCTCGACTGGAGCGCGGTAACGCAGGAGACAGTCAGTCCCGTGAGCACTTGCACGTCAGTGACTCCTATTTTAAAAGTTCCCGGGTGTAGAAAGTTCTCAGGAGAGGTCTGAGCTGCTCTCTTGTCTTTCCGTACGGAAAACATCATCCTGGGTGGGTGAGGAGCATCCGGAGTAAGCTCGGTGTGCCTTTGGAAGCTTGGGTAGAAATAGTACAGCAGCAGCAACGAGGCGGGCAACGCTTTCTGCGTCACAGCCTTAAAGTTCTGCTTCTGCGGGGTAACGAAAATGGACTGAATAAGCCACGTGGAAACAGAGGTGCCGCTGCCTTGGATTGCGTCAAGGTTTCCCCGTTGTCCCCCCTAACGTTCTGCCAGGAACGGTCTGGCTGTTGTGTTACTCTCCCTAGGGCCGGCAAACCGAAATTCAACGGGTGAGCTCGAGGGTTTAGAAGATGTTAAATTCATCGCAATGTGTCGCGTGGCTCGGGGCAGCGCTGGAAAAAGCAGCCTCGGGAAGTCAGCTGCTTTTACAGCTTTGCTTCTGCGGCTTTTATCGGAGATTTAAAAAGAAAGCAGCAATATGCTTGGGCTTAACCAAAGTGCAGGATAGTCTTTAAAAACCGGTGGATTTATCTTCTTTCTCCCTGCCCGCTGACCACGCTACAGTCCCCGCTAACCGCCTTGCTTTAATGAGACGCCTTTATTACTGCTTGTAGAAAGACAATCCCCTAAGTGGAATTCTCACCGGTGTGGCCTATTTGGTGGTATTAATAACAAGGAATCTCTTTGGATCTCTTGTCAAAGGAGCAGAAAACGCTGCCGTCCGTGAGGTCTCGCCCCTGGGAAAGCGAGGAGGGGGCAGGAGATGGGGTAATGGCTTCGCTTCCTGGGTAAGCGTGAGCCTTGACTTGCTCGTCGCTGTACGAAAGTGGATTCTGAAGCCGAAAATCAGCGTTTCCCGTGCGGGCTGTGGTCCTGCCGCGGTGACCCCACATCCGCGGGGCTGCTGCCTCCTTCCCTCTGGCTCGGTGTGGAAACGCACCGGGAGGTGGAGGTGAGGGGATGTCCGACGGAGAGCTGCTGCCCCCCAGCCAGCAGCGCGGGTGGTCGGAGCGGGGCTGGGAAGCCTGTGCTGCCAGACCCGGCTTTGTCTCGGAGAAAAAAAACCCCGAGCTGAACGGTGAGAATGGACAGCCAGGAAAGTGCTGAGGCCGTGAGGCTGGCGAAAACCAACCACCCTCTCACAAGAGCGGTGGAAACGAGGTCCTCTCCACACCGCCCCGGCTCCTAGCGGAGCTCGTCACGCCGTCGCGGCCCGCTGCGTGGGGCAGGGAGAAGGGGCTGGGCTGCAGAGCACGCCGCCGACTCCGACTCCCCCTCCCCTCACCCCCCCTACCCCAGCCCCACCCCGGAGCCCGCCAACACCACGTCCACCCCCGAGCCCGCCGACGCCAGGTCCACCCCGGCCCCGGCCGACACCAGGTCTACCCCGGGCGCCGCGGACACCAGGTCTACCC
>JAAGNO010001232.1:0-14879 GCA_033439905.1 Ceryle rudis
TGCAAGAACACAGTTAATATTCAGAGGTGTGTGACCTCTGGTTTTACAGTCAGAAAAAGCTATACTTCTTTTTTCCTGTATAAGACTATAAAGGTAAGGAAATAAGAAGATGAGGTAAATTTCATATTTATGCTCATTTTCATGTCCCACAAGGAATCTGAGAGGTACTTAAAATGTGATTATTTCGTTCAGATATTCCATCCAGGAAAATGTTTCCACAAGTGTTTTACAGACTTACTGTAAATAACACAATCACATGCTTCAATCATAAATAAGTGAGGAGAAGTGAGAGAGAGAACTGAGGCATAAGCAGAGATTTGAAGCCTGCTGCTGGCTCTATGAGTCAGCAGAATGAAGAGTGGCTGCTCCAGGTAACAGAGGAGAAACCAAGTCTACCAAGGATGACAAGGCTGAGCAAAAGAGGAAGTGTAGAAGCTGGAAGTGTGAGACAAAGTCTGTACAGGAAGCCTCGGGAAGCTAAAAGTTTTATTTTGAAATTTTTGTGTGTGTGCTTGTTCTTTGGTTTTGTTTGTTGTTGTTTGTTTGGTTTTGTTTGTTTGTTTGTTTGTGGGTTTGGTTTTGGTGCAGGGGGAATTTTACAGGTTGTATCCCACTTTTTAGCAATGTCTTAAAGGAACAGGCAAAACATTTTTTTTTGGTGAAGTGAAGGTGGGTGATTCCACAGCAGCACAAAAAAAATTATTTTGAGTACACTCTACTGCCACAAACATGTTTCTTACTATACAGAAACAAACAAAAAAACCTCAACGAAGATCAACAGACCATAGCTGGAAAAACAGGGAGAAATGGGTATGTTCAGGTCTTTGTTAGAGTCAGAGTATCCTGAATTGTGACTTCCAGGGAGCTGCCTCTTATTGTGGTTCTAGTGACAGAGATGGGTGAAGAATCTCTGGAGAATAAGGTGAAGAAAATGGGTGGCTGTTCTAGGGTAAGACCTAAGGGAAGAACAAAAATTTGTTTAGGGGAAATATAGGTGTGCATAAATAAGTATGCAACAATAACTCCCAATGAAACTATGTACTTTAAAGAGGAGATAAACCCTGTTCTGTTATTATCCCCCTTGTGCCGACTCAAGCCTAATGATCACTGCCCAGAAAAAAAAATAAAATGCTGAGATACATGCATTGCCACAGTTGGACATCAAAACTCATCTATATCTGTCCAAGAGTGATCATTGCTTCAAAGGCTAAGTGGGACATAAAAGCCCATGTCTGTGTTGTCAGGTTTTGTCAGCCTCCAGAAGTGAATAGCTGTATGCACGTTGCCTGTGGTCCCAGATGCATAATGAGTCCTGAACCATGTCCAGAAATGGTTTAGGGGAACAACAGTGTGTTTAGATCCCAATCTAACCATTGTATAATAGGACAGCTGAAGTCCAGTGCCTGGGAATGTTTCTTCTCTACAGTTTATTTGGTATATATGTGGCTATCATGATCAGCCATAGTTCAAGGCAACTCTTGAGCATTAGATGACTTTTGAAAGCATGTACTGTATTAGCTCCAAGCCAGCCACCTATGCAGATTGCCAAATCCTTATAGGATTTTTTCTGTCATATCTGAGCAAGGTATTATCCTACTAATCTCAGACCAAGACACTGAGGATTACAGACTTCAATCCTCTGTGTGCCACCAACACTTTTCTAACCTCTGACAAGTTTCTGACTTTTTTTCTCTCTTTATGGGTGTTTCTGAAGATCAAACATTACCACAAAGCTCTTTGAAGATAAATATCCTTTGTAACAGTTATTTACAATTATCCTTTCTTTTTTCAAGCAGAGTTGATGACAACCTGTCTATAAATCTGCTAAGTGAAGCTGTTTACAACAAGGAATGTCTTGAGCCAGTGTTACCATTATGCCTAACTTTAAAATATGGCCAAACAATTGTGCCAGATTGAATTTGGTTTCTATTACATGTAATGATTTTGAGATTTCTGTCATAAATAAGTCTTCATAAAAATATGAAATATTAAAATATAGTTTTGGTATTTGACTGAACTATTGAAAAGGCTCCAGATAATATATCCTGAAAATTTCATGAAAGTATCTTATGGGATTCTGGCCACAGATGGCTTATATAAGCCATCACTTCTCCTCAGCTGACATCCTTTTCTATATCTTCCTTGATTTAGTCTTCTACCCTTCAATTTCCCATTTATCTTTCTGTCTCAGTTCTGTCATTCTTGGCTACACCATAACTTTTTTTTTCTACTGAATCCTTAAAGCCCAAAGGCATAATATGGATAAAGAGTAATTTCTGTCCAATTTCTCTAGCTCTATGATTGTCATTCTTTAGTTTGCTTTCAGGGATGGAAATTCCAAATTTTGTCCTTGACTCTGAGGTTATTTTTTCCTCTCACAGCTTTTCAGCATGTTTCCATGCATAGAGCTTTCTCTGGAGTGCTGCCAGAAGTTATCTTTATCCCATCACCCTCCTGCTGTTGCCAAAACCCTTACTCATATGCCAATTGTAATTCAATCATTTGTAATCTCTCTTAATTTCTTGTAGATGCATTTTACAAGGTGATGCCAAGATACTGTCAAAGAACATCCATTTCCAATCCATAAGCATCATTAATGTTATCCCCATGATCCTATAGCCACAGTCTTGCTGTCATATAATAACCACTGTCTACTGACTGGAATGCAGGAACCAGACATAAGCAGTAAACAGGTGAAATGAAATGAACTTTTTGATCACATACTAAACTAGTGGACTTCCAAAATTCAGGTACCATGGCTGTTCCAGAAATATAAATTTCTACCATACTCACAAGCTAATTGTCTTGGAGATCACTAGATCTTAACCAGTTTGGGTCTCTACCTTGTTCTAAAAGGCATTTTCTGATCATATGTATAAATCACAGTCTAAAATCACAACAAGTCTTTTGTAAGTTGAAAATGTGAGAGTTAAAAATATTTGATGCTGAAGTCATTCCAGTGTCTGACACTTCCTGCCACCTGCTGGAAAGTTTTCATAGTTGCACTTTTCTATTGGTTGAAATCATTATAGTGAGGATTTCTGGGAGAATTCCCACCTTTTTTAATGTGCAGTGTGTCACAGAAAGGCTAGGTATACACAACTGATTGTCTCAGTCACTTTCTAGGCCATAACAGTGGGATCCCAGGACAACACAGACTGGGAAATCTGCACAGGGTCTAGGGGCTCTTACAGTAAGCTTTGTGGTGCTGTTGTTACCTTGAAACCTGGATTGTCTTAAAGCTGGCCTTAGCCTATTTCCCTGAGTCAGTCACTGCATTTTAGAATTACTAAGAGCTATGAAAAAGGGGAAACATAAGACTCATTTTTATAAAGGGAAAAAAGGAACATGAGGGGAACCACAGGCCAGTCAGTGTCACCTCTGTTACTGGCAAGATCATGGAGCAGATCTTCCTGGAAACTATGCTAAGACACATGGAAAATAAGGAGGTGAATGCTGACAGCCAACATGGTTTCACTAAGGGCAAACTGTACCTGAAAAAATTTGTTTTCTCTGATGGTGTTACAGTGTTGGTGGATAAGGGAAGAGCAACTGATGTCATCTACACAGACTTGTGCAAAGCATTTGACTGTTCTGCATGATATCTTTGTCTATAATTTGGAGATATATGGATTTGACAAATGGACCACACACTGAATAAGGAACTGACTGGATGGTTGCACTCAAAAAGTTGCAGTCAACAGTTCTATGTCCAAGTGGGGACCAGCAACAAGTGTTCCTTAGGGGTCAGTATTGGGATCAGCATTGTTCAGCATCTTTATCAGTGACATGGACAGTGGGATTGAATGCACCCTCAGCAAGTCTGCAGATGAGACCAAGCTTGATGGTGCAGTCAACATGCTGGAAGGAAGAGATGACATCCAGAGGGACCTTGACAGGCTTGAGAGGTGGGCTGACACAAACCTCATGAATTTGAACAAGGCCAGGTACAAGGTCCTGAACCTTGGTAGGGTCAATTCCAGGTATATTGGGTCAATTCCAATAGGCTGGAGGATTAAGAGATTGGGAACAGCCCTGTGGAGAAGGATTTGGGGGTTTTTATTGACAATCATCTCAATATGATCCAACAATGTGTCTTTTCAGCCCAGAAAGCCAATTGCATTCTGAGCTACATCAAAAGAAATGTGGTCAGTAGGTTGAGGGAAGTGATTCTGCCTTTCTACTCCACTCTTGTGAGACCCCACCTGGAGGGTGGGGTCTTCAGCTATGGGGTCCCCAGTGTAAGAAGGATATGGACCTGTTGGATTGAGTCCAGAAGAAGGCCACAAAGATGATCAGAAGGTTGGGGAGCCCCTTCCATGAAGACAGGCTGAGAGAGTTGATGTTTTTTAGCCTGGAGAAGAGAAGGCTCTGGGGAAGTCTTATAGCAGTCTTCCAGTCCCTACAGAGGACCTACAAGAAAGCTGGAGAGGGGGTTTTACAAGGACACAGGGAGATGATCTTGCAACCATTCAGTACTTAAAGGTCACTCGTAAGAAAGATGGGACCTGTAGCAAAAGGACAAGGGGTAGTAGATTTAAACTGAAAGAGGGAAGATTTAGATAAGATATTAGAAATATACTATTTACTGTGAGAGTGATGAGGCAGCAAAACAGGTTTCCCAGTGAAAATGTTGATGTCTCATCCCTGGAAGTGTTCAAGACCATGTTAGATGTGTCTTTGAGCAACCTGGTCTAGTGGGACTTGTCCATGCATATGATGGGGTGATTGGAACTAGTTGGTCTTTAAGGTCCCTTCCAATCCAAACCATTTTATGGTCTGTCATGTGCTAATTTAAAACAGATTGTCCTGTGGCTGTTGAAATTGTGACAACAGTAGGTGTTATGTTGTTATTGATTTTAGCACTGTTGTTTGCCTTGATTGTGCTCTATTCCATAAAATGGGCACGATGGCAGTGTGTCCTTTTCAATGTACATTTTTTTCTGTACTTGCTCTGCAGTGAACACAATGGTGAACAATTGCTACTAATATGCAAAGATGCTCTGTGGAGATGAAGGTCTATTGAGAATGAAGGTCACGCTCCATCTTGAAAAGTTGACTTCAGGCCTTGAGGCAGATGAGGAGCTTAGAGATTTCAGGCTCTAGTTACTATGTTCCATTATGTCTAAAAAAAGGTTTTATAGCTGATTGTGTGCCATACAGATATAAGAGAGATACAGCTTGAGGCAAGGGCATTTTCAGTTTCTGGATTGTGGTAAGGATGTTTTTAGCAACATGCTAATTATACAAATTCTGCATTTCATCCAGTGTCTCCTGAAGGTAAAACACAGAAGCTTTTCTATGAGCAGATACTTAAATTCAAGACTCTCATTTCCCAAGCAAGTATTTCCTATCTTTGGGATGCAAAGATAGGATTGCCTTCCTAACTGTGCTGTGGTACATATTAAACAACATAGATAGAAGATGTTCTTTTTTTTCTCACCTCAGTCCCAATCTCAATTTTATCTCTGAAATAAAATTAACTTTTCCTTATGGAAAGTAAGAGTCTGAGATTTATTTTGTAAATGAACTAACTAAACCATGATGAAATAGATGAGAAACACCTCCTCTTCTTGACCCCACCCTGCTATTACTACTGACACCAATGACATTGACAATAATGACTACTGCTATTACAAATTCCTTGTTCATGTGTCTGAATCGCTAGAGAACTTGGTGCTTTAGATTTGCAGTGGCTGAAGAAAGCTGTTGTACCGCTTAAACTTCATAAATTTAGACAAGTCAGTGGATGCAGGACTCCTTACAAAGTAACTCTAGGTAGCTACTAAACTTCCTTGAATTCGGGATTTTCACTTCAGGTGATATCATGAACACTCCAAATCAACTTGCCAGTCGTTTGTAGGCATTAAAACAATTGATAGACCTAGGAACCTTAAAAAAATTTGTTTCCACTAAGACCTAAGAATCAAAATTAAAATTATGCACCTAAATCGCATGGAAGAGCTGAGTTGAAAGTAGTGGAAAACCTGTGCTGAAGAGCAGAATTGGATCTTTGCCCAAGTTTCAGGCCAGAGACATAAGAAGATGCCTCCCTCCCCAGATACTTTCTGAGGTGAAGACATCCAAAGTCTGTCACAACAATGCAACCCATAAGTTAAAAGCAAGGCTTTTTTTTATATTTCACCCACTCAAATGTCAATCAGGAAGCCTCCTGTGAAGTGACTCTATCATCCTACACTGAAAAGAAGTGTCATGCAGCACTGCCTTGTTGTAAAGGGTTGTTCATTTTTTTCAGCAAGTTTCCTTGATTGTGAACAAACAAAAAACCTTTTTAAACTTTCTGATTTTTTGCAACTGTACTACAACTAAAATAAATACTGTCCTCTTCAACCAGTGAATGTTGAAATATTTGTGATTATTCATGCTACAAAGATAAGCTCTCCAGCCTTGAATGTTTCTCAGCTGAGATATATGCCATCTATATTTCCTTTGCATTTTAATTTTTTAGGGGAAAAAAAGGAGAAAAGAAACCATATTTGAAAAAAAAAAAAAAGAAAAAAAAAAAGAAAAAGAATCCACAGCTAATTTACAGTGTTACCTAGAACTGCCTCATCCTGGCTAACATTATAAATAAGTTTCTATCACCTAAATATAACTATTTCTTTATCAGCACAGTGTCTACTCGAATAATCGGTCTAACCATGAAGATTAAAATTTGCTTCCCAGTGTCAGATAGATTCACTTAGTCTAAACAGTCCCTAAAATTTAAATTATATTTTTTTATAGATATTTAAGCTTCTTATCAGAAAATGAATGAAAAGAAATAAGGAACACCCAAATAGATTCATTCTGGTACAGATTTCATGAAGCCTTTTTTTTTTTTGGTGAATCTGACCCTCTGTTTTCTTGCCTCTTTACTTAGCCTTAGGGAAATAGGCAACTCTGCATACCTGAAAATGTTTTGTGTATGGCAGCTTTATGGATCAATAACTACATATAATTCAAATTGTGTTCAACTGTATCTCTCAGTCACTGACAGCAGAAATGTGCCCTGCTTCATCATGTTCTCTTGAAATAAGATTCTTTAAAAGCTGGAATAATTTAATGTTATTTTACCATTTTAATTATATATTGAGTCAAGCACCTGGTAGTGCAGGATGGGCATTTCTCTGTCATGGATGCAAACTGAAGTCTTGGGCACATAAGTTTTCATCTTTATTCTTTCTGGATGGACAGTTTCCCCTTAGAATGAGCTGCACATACCATTACTGGAAAAATCAAAAGCTTCAGGTAAACATAGATTCTTCCTCGACTTTATCATGCTTGTGCAGGTACAAATTTACAGCAAAATTTTCACAGCAGTGTACCTTCAGAATACAAATGGAAAACTCTACAGAAACTGAAATAAGGGAGATGTCTAGTGCAAATGGAAGTTTTCAGATGTATGTGTTAGTTTCCATTGACTTTGCAAAGTAGTTAACCTCTGCAGGAAGACTGGGTTGCTGCTTCATTTGCATAGATGTCATCTAAGTTCAGCTGAACCTCTGAATCTTTACATGATCAAGGAAAAGAGGAGTGATGCAAGAAGCAGGAATATAGAGAATGTGTCTTGTAACTGCCTTAAACAGGAAAAAGCAGTAAATAACTTTTAAAATTGCTTGGCAGGTGGGTGCTCTACTTATCCAGGAAGTCAACAGTTGTAGAACCGGTTTGGTTATTAAGTTGTACCTAGGACTGTTCAGTTGTATCTAAGATTGTTCAGCTTTGACAAAACAAAGCTAGTCTGACTTAGATCTTTGTGTACAGGATAACAGAAATCAAAAAGCAAAAGAACACAGAGACACATGGACTTCTGTATTTTAATCAAAGGGAATACCTGCAACTTGAAAAATAAATCTGAGAGTAGCTCTTCAGGAAATTTGCAGATGTTGACCTCCTGAAGGAGGAGAAATCAAAGGGGATGAAGAACAGACAAAATACAAAAACACAGGAGTATGCAAAACTGAAGGCAAGCCCAAGTTAAATTTATTAGAACTACCTTGGCATTCCATTTTCATCTCAATGACTTATTAGGCAGTAGGCTCAAGGAAAGTGGTTTTGATTTCTTAAAAAACAGCCAAGCCATTTATGACACCCTGCCCTTGGTTAAATGTGAAGTTATGCAATAAATATATTAGCTTAAAAGTAAATTTTGTAATCTTACTCTCCCTTTTCTCCTCTCTACAGTATCTTGCATGAGAACTGTCTACACTTATTCCTGTGCCATCTATCAAACACACAGACAACTGTCAGCTCAGTCTAGGGCCCCAAAATGTAGCTTGATATAACTTTTATAAAGTCTTAAAATTGTTCTACCTCCTACCCAATGAAGGGTCCTTACAATCAAGAAAGACCTCTGCCAGTGTACATCTGTTATGGTCAACCTCCCACTGTCTACCACCAGTCAAACGTCTGAAATTGGGACCATTTTCAAATACAGTTCAGTGACACAATAGGAGGAAGTAGAAACAGACTTGAATTTTCTTCTTACTCTATTTGTGAGTACTATTTGGGTAAATAAAGTTGCTCTGAAGTGGTAAAGCTTTGGATATACATTCTTTGGAAAAAATATTTTCTGCCTTTCAGTCATGAGCAGCAGACTCTTTTTCACATCTGGGTCTTAAGGGCGTCCAAATTTTGGCTGAGGTAACTGCTGTGGTTTTGCATGTTATCTACTGAATTGGACAGCTGTTAAAGTCAGCAGGATGGTGTCCTCTTACATCGAGTAGATTGACTTAAATCATCTTTGTTTATATAGAATCATAGAATGGCTTAAGCTGGAAAGGACCTTAGAGATCATCTAATCCAACCTCCCCACAGACATATAGAAAAGAGGGAAAGAAACTTACTTGGTTTATGCAAAAAAAAAACCAACCCAAAAAACAAATCATATCCTGACTAAATGCTCCCCAAACAATGTTTGCTAACGAAGAGCAGTATTATTAACACATGACTATTTTGAACAATATTCTTTTCCGTAACTACTGAGCACAAAGACCAACAGCCTCTCACAAACCATAATACTGATGTTTCTGAGATTGTGCTCTTCCTGCCTTGCTCTGACACAGACAATCTGAAGTGGTAATGAAATACAATCAAATCCTGGATGTAGCAGGTCAATTCCATTTTGTATTGTTCCCAGCCACTAAATAACATGCAGTGCAAACAATGAAGAATCATATCCCTTTTCTTTATGAAAGCCCTAACAGTTTAAAGCCTAGAAGCAACCTTAATAAATGCTGACCACGTTTCCTAGTTCTAAATTGAGTTTCATCTATTGTCATGAAGTTGCTCCTTTTTTGGGAGACTTTCTTGGAGAAAACACTAGATTTACATTGCATAGCGTAGGGTCTAACAGCAAATTAACGACAGTGAAGGCTACTAGAGGCTACTGCAGTATAGATGATGAGTGTTAATATATTTATATTTCTTAAGGGCACCATATGATTCTCTTAATCTATACTTTTTACTAATTAAGACAGCCTAGTGTCATATGCTAATATTTCACTGAGTCTTGTTCCATCCCTCACGTCACCTGGACCTATGAAAATGATCCTGGGTGACTAAAACACAAGAATTCTTCTCACAACCATTACATTTTATTTCAGTTAACTGATTTTTAATCCACTGCAAGATTATGCTCCTTACCCCATGGAGATTTATACTCTCTTGAGAGTTCCTTATAAAGAAGCATCAAAGTAAGTTATGTCCATTGAGTCACCTTTATGTACTGTTTTATTAACTTTTTCAAAGAATCTGAACAGGTCAGAGGTGAGCTATTTTTCTTTGGAGAGCTTATGATCCTATTTTCCATATACTGTACTACTCTCTCCTTAATGAAGCCCCTACCATTTCCTTGTCATTTTTATTTCCAATATGCACCTTAGCTTAGGTGTTTATGTTCCAATATATTCACAGGTAGGATTTCCAAATCTTTAAAAAAAATCTTTGTGGTTTGCTTTCATTTCCTCATCCAAAGATACTGCATAATTTATATGCATTAACAACAGAAAGTACATAATTTCACAGCAGGAAAATTCCATCTTAAAAGGAATTATTACCTTGGCTAATTTTTCTTCTGAGATTCACTATATTCACTGGAGAAACATGACTTCAATGGATTCATAGAAATGGTATCTGGAAGAGACTTTTTGAGCTCTTTGGTTCACATTCCCACTTGAAGCAGTACCAGTGTCCCCATCAATACATATGGTTCCCTCATAACTTTGTCTAGGAGAATCCTGAAGCTCTCCAAAGATGGAGATTTCACAGTTTCTGTGTGTAACCTGTAATAGTGTTGTACAACCTTCACAGTGAATTTTTTTTTTTTTAACTAATATCAGATCTGAACCTCTTAAGCCACAGTGTTTGACTATAGCACCTTGTTTTGCCATCTTTCATTTCCAAGATGATTTTGGCTTGATCTCTGAAACTCGCCTCTATGACTTTCCTGGCTGATATTAGATTCACCTATTTGCTTCTACTTTCTTGACTAAACAAAACCAGTAGCCTTGGCTTCTGCTGAACTTCATAACCTCTCTCCACATTACTTTTGAGTTAGACTGAGTAGTAAACAAAGTGGAATCAGTGTTGATCAGAGAAAGATAACTTACTTTGATCTGTTGGGCATGTTTTTTAGTGTCCCAATATCCCAGTATGCAATCTACCCGGTTTCTGATGAGACCACGTACAGTGGCTCATATTCCACCTTGGAGACTGGTAATCACCAAACAATTTTCAGTAGGGCTGTTACTCTTCTGGACTCTTCCTATCCTGTACTGATGCTTAGAATTATTCTGTCATAGGTGTAAAACTTTCCACTTTTGCTTTCTGCATCTAATATTTTTTTTCTTATATCATTCCTCAAGTTTGTCTAAGGTGCTCTGGATGGAAGCTCTGCCTTTTGTTGTAAGCCACTCTTCAAGTTTATAGTCTCCTTTAAATTTGTTGAATTGAACATTATCTAGGTCTTAGATGAAGATGTTGAACAGTATGGGTCTCAACACTGATCTGTGGCATACTTATTGCTGTCAGCCATCTGCATGGTGAGTCACTGATCTCCGATCTTTGAGTCTGGTGATCCAGACAATTTCTTCCCCATCTTACATTCTGTTCACCCATTCCGTACTTCCTTAGCTTCCAAATGAAAATTCAGTGGGAAACAATATCAGAGAAAGCTTTTGATTTGCATATCTGAAATAAAATTCAATACAGAATGAGATAGCTCCCTTGCATCACTTCCTGTAAACCTCAATAGCTGACATTTCTTTTTGTAATGCTTTCTCAAGGATTATAACTATACTCCCCAGTTTAATAATTTGAGGTTTACCAAGATAAATCTGCATCTATTTTTGTTGAGAATCAGTCACCAGAGTTCTTGGGCTCTTCTCACACGCTAACTCTTATGTGATGATTTACACAAGTTTCTCAATGAACAATGGGACTAATGAATCTTACATTCCTACAAATGTATGTCCAGTAATTCTCAGTATGGCAATCCATCAGCTGCTGTCCCTATACTTTCAGAGAAGTATTGAAGGATGTAGAATTTCAGTTCCTCACAGAGTCCTAGGTAACTTCTCACAAAGATCAAAACTCCCTTCCCTTTCCATGCTGATAGGGTAGGAAAGAAGTTCTGTGGCTGATTCAGATATGTGTTTGTGGATGTGTCACTGCACAGGTTATGTAACAGAGATTCAACAAAGTCATCCTAGAGTTTTTCTTTGGTAAGCTTAGGACCTAATATCTATTTTCCCCTCTCTGTAGATCTGCTTTAGACTGATCACTGTATTTGGAATTAGCTTGGGGTGGTTGGGGGCAATGGGAGATAAAAATCAGGAGATACAATAAAACCACAATAAAATGCTTTTAAGCTACACCTCCACTAGAAAAGCAAATCAACAACTGACTGAATTGTCTCTCTTTTGGGTTTATTTGAATCATTGAGTCATAGAATCATAGAACTGTAGAATTGTAGAATCATAGAATGGTAGGGGTTAGAAGGAAACTCTGGTGATTATTGAGTCCAACCCCCCTGCCAGAGCAGGATCACCTATGGCAGGCCACACAGGAACACATCCAGGTGGGTTTTGAAAGTCTCTAGAGAAGGACACTCCACAGCCTCTCTGGGTAGCCTGTTCCAGTGCTTTGTCACTCTCACAGTATAGAAGTTCTTCCTCACATGAGGAAGAATTCCAGTTTGTGATCATTGCCCTTCATCCTATCACAGGTCGTCACTGAAAAGAGACTGGCCCTTTCTACTTGACAGCCACCCTTCAGATATTTGTAAACATTTAGAAGATCCCCTCTCAGTCTTCTCCAGGCTAAACAGCCCCAGGGATCTCAACCTTTCCTCATAAGAGAGGTATTCCAGTCCCTTAATCTTCTTTGCAGCTCTCTGTTGGACTGTGTCTAGTATTTCCCTGTCCCTCTTGAACTGGAGAGACCAGAACTGGACACAATAATCCAGATCTGGTCCCACTAGGGAAGAGTAGACGAGGAGGAGAACCTCCCTCAACATGCTGGAAACACTCTTCTATTGCACCCCAGGATACCATTGGCCTTCTTGGCCACAAGGGCACATTCCTGTTCTATGGCTAACTTATCGTCCATCAGGACTCCAAGGTCCTTCTCCATGGGGCTGCTTTCCAGCAGGTCAAGCCCTAACCTCTACTGTTGCATGGTGTTATTCCTCCACAGGTGTAGAACTCTATGCTCATCCTTTCTGAACTTCATTAGGTTTGCCTTTGCCCAGTTCTCCAGTCTGTCTAGATCTCTCTGGATGGCAGCACAGCCCTCCAACGTACCAGCCACTCCTCCCAGTTTTGTATCAGCTGCAAACTTACTGAGGGTATACTCTATCCCTTCACTCAGGTCATTAATTAGACTGGACCCAGAACTGACCCCTGGGGAACACCATTAGATACAGAATCACAGATTGATAAGGGTTGGAAGCGATCTCTGGGGATCATCTAGTTCTATCCCATGCTAAAGCAGGTTCATCTAGGGAAGGTTGCACAGGATTGCATCCAGGTGGGTTTTGAATCTCACCAGAGAAGATTCTGCCTCTCTGGCCAGTCTGTTCCAGTGGTCCATCACCCTCACAGTAGTTTCTCCTTATGTTTAAGTGGATCTTCCTCTGTGGCAGTTTGTGCCTGTTGTCCCATGTCCTGTTGGTGGGCACCACTGAAAAGAGCCTAACACCATTCTTTTGACACCCATTCTTTAGGTGTTTACAATCATTGATAAGATCCCCTCTCAGTCTTCTCTTCTCTCAACCTTTCCCCATAAGAGAGATGCTCCAGTCTCCTCCTCATCTCTGTAGCCTCTGCTGCACTCTCTCCAGTAGTTTCCTGTCTCTCTTGAACTGGAGACATAAGAACTGAACATTATAGTCCAGATGTGGCCTCACTAGGGTAGTGTAGAGGGGGAGGAGAACCTCCCTTTGACCTGCTGGTCACACTCTTGGTTGGTTTTTTTCTTCTAATATGAACTGTTTAAACATCTACTTAAACATAGGAGGAAAATCCATTAATCTAGACAAAAAATGTTTGCATCATGATTTGCTTGCTCTCTCTGTCATATATCTGACCTTGAAACAGTAAGATTATCTTGGGAGGCAGGCAGACACTGTTTCTAATTTTCTGCAGTACTGGACAATGTACTACTTATGCTGAACACTGAATCCTCCCTTCAAATGTTAGGCCACATTGCTCCTAGATGCTGTCAGAATTCCTGCAAAGGATGTCTCAGTCATGGCGATTGTGTTAACACTGTTTCAAGAAACTGTGGAGTTTTATGTGATTTTACAGGAAAGAGATACCAAGACCAAATATCTGAGAACAAAACAGATTTTTCCAGGAACATTTATCCAAGTGCAAATGTAGGTAGATATCACACTCATTTTAATAAGCTGCCTGACATGTAAGAGCTGACAAAGTAAGATCTTCACTCATTATCTACCGAACTGGAGTCAGACTTTTTACCAGGCCTGTTGCAACAGGACAAGGGGGATGGTTTTGAACTAAAAGAGGGGAGATTCAGACTAGAAGCAAGGAAGAATATTTTTACACTGAGGGTGGTGAAATACTGGCCCAGGTTGCCCAGAGAGGTGGTAGATGCCCCATACCTGGAAACATTCCAGGTGAAGTTGAACAATGATTTGAGCAACCTATTCTAGTTGTAGATGTCCCTGCTCAATGCAGTGGTTTGGACTAGATGGTGTTCAAAAGTCCGTTCCAATTCAAAGTATTCTGATTCTACGAAACTGGAAGCATGATAACATGATCCATGTATGATGCAATTTCTTTACCTTTTTCTGACTATATAGGTAAAGGGAAAAAGGCATGAAAAGGACAAAAGACTCTTGCTTCCCCACTAATTTGAATAGGGGCTTTGAGGGAAGATGATCTTGCCTCTGGTATATATACTTTTCAAAACCTAGTGTTCAAAGCTTGTTTCAGTTCCTAAACATACATTTTGCTTACATAGCTTCACTATATCTATATTTCACTACAGAAGTCCAGTCCAATTCAGTGGTAGCATTATCTTCAAGACCTGGTGCACAGCTTATTATTACAGCATTTGCAAGTGGAAAGTAGTGAGTGTAATTAGTAGGAAAGATATTTAGCAAATGCCCCATACATTCATAATCTTATGCAAAAAATGAGATGGCTACATCCCCACAGTAACTCTGATGACTTTAGTATACTTAGAATGGATTTAGCTCATCAAGAGAAATGCTAGACATGTCTCAGTCTTTAAATATATTCATTTCCCTTTGAAATTGATTTAATGAGGAGGCTGATTTGGCCTATACAATCAACAGAATCAGACTTTAAAAATGCATATTATATTACATTATATATATGTATATGTAT